>PQWD01004943.1:38535-98748 GCA_019425675.1 Leucinodes orbonalis | reverse complement strand
GGGAGAGATCTGGGTGCCGCAGGGCATTCCCGCAATGAAACGTGTTAAGTCGTCCAAAACTTTTTCCGCGCCCTGGATTTGATAGGCTGAGACGCGAGCTGCAATGAGCTGCTGTTGCTTCGCAGATATATAGGCCTCTCCAAGCGGATACGAAAACTCGTTCCGCAAGGGACCGTCCGCTTTTCAATACAAGGTTCATTAAGGCGCTTATTGAACAGACGAGGGGGCGCAAAGTTTTCCAAAAACCACTTGGGGACGAGCATCTGGTTAAGCTAAGACAGCAGATGAAATTACTGCGACTCGCACCACAGATCTAGAAGAGGTTTGCGAAATTCTATGGCGACTGTATTCCTCTGAGCTCATCAGCCACAGACCGAGGACACCGAGATCCACGTGCCGCACTATAGACGCTATTATAGCGCAGGATATCCGTATGAGTGAGCGTTAGCGGAGATTAGTGCAGGCTTGGAGCAACTCAGGAAATGGGGAGGGCCCCGGGGGAATTGACGGTATTGTTACGACAGAGCTCCTAAAGCGGTTGGACAGCGTCCTTAGGGCATTTATGTTGAGCTCTTAATGCCGTCATTCACCAGGACAACCAGAGACGGGTCCTGAAGCGTGTCCGTCTTTTTATTCTTCAGAAGGGTGACAAAACTCTCTTGAAGAATTACAGACGCGATAGCGCTTCTGAGCCACGTCTATAAGGTTTGTTTTCCAGAGTTTGTAGCGACGTCATTAGACTTGACGAATTCAACACCGGAGAGGCTGGGTTTCGAAAGGCTACATGCACGTGGACCAATCCATAATGTTCGGCAGCTTATACAGAAGACGAAGAGTATACCAGGCGCCTGTGTATGGCATTAGTGACCTACGAGAAAGCCTTCACGTCCGTCGAAACCTGGGCTGTTCTGGAGGCTCTGCAGCGATGGATATCGACTGGCGATATATCGAGGTGATGAAGTGTCTCTCCAACGCAGCGCGATGACCGTTCAGATCCAGACCAAGGGACAAGACCGCACCAATTGCGTCGTGGTGTGGAGACGGGGGATGTTATATTCCCGAATACTGTTCACAAACACATTGGAGGATGCCTTCAAGACGCTGGACTGGGTCTGAACGAGGCGTCAACGTCAATGAGAGTATTTATCTCATCTTGTTTTGCTGCCGATATCGTCATCGTGGGCAGAGTATTCGGAAGAGCTTGCGGAGATGCTGAACAGCCTTATGAATTTCCGACGAGTTGGCATGAATTTTGGACCCAGACGAAAGTCATGTTCAACAGTCGTGTCATACCACAACCGATATGCGTCGAATGGCGTCCGTCTCGAAGTTGTGCAGGAGTTATGCTACCCTGGGCAAACCATCAACTTGGCCGGCATACTTCGGAGAAGGAGGCTAAGTAGGAGGGTTCAAGTTTGGGCCTGGCGGCATTCGGTAAGCACGTCATGGTCTTAACGTGCAACTATTCCGCAACTGCTTACAGACGAAAGTCTTTGAGGCAATGCGTCCGTACCCGTGCTAACTATACGCAGCTGAGACATAGGACACTGACTGCGGATTGGTTTCAGAAGTCAAAAGTCACTCAACGCGCAGAATGGAGCTGAGCTATGCTTGGAGTATCTCCTTAGGGATAAGATCAGAAATGATTTAATCCGCAAGAAGAAACTAAAGTTACCGACATATGCCCGCCGGATCAGCAAGTGAAGTGGCGTGGGCTGGTCTACGTATGTCGTGAAGACGATGGCCGTTGGAGCAGAGGAGTTCTGGAGTGGAGACCGCGTCTTGGCAAGCGTAAGCGTAGTGACGCCCTCCGGCGCGAATGGATCCGACGACTTGCGGAAAATCGCTGGTGGGAGCCGGATGAGAAAAGCGGAGGACCGGGATTCTGGCGCAAATGGGGGAGAACCTATGTCCGCCGTGGACTTACATAGGTTGAAGAGAAGAGAGAGACGTAAATATTGTTTTATTAAAAAGCATAATTATTTGTCTTTAATCAATCACCCCAGGACACCGGAAACCAAATATACAATTACGATAGGTAATGTAAAAATCAAATAACGTAAGTATATGGTTATAAATAACATATTTTTATAATGGATTGACGTGACCATACCAGCTGTTAAAACCGAAACATACAAAAGTAAAATTGTTTTCAATTGACACCCATTGACGTAGCCAAATGATTTCGTAACTGATTCTTTGGTTATAGCTGCTTTGCTTACCGTACCTGCCGCAAGACTCTGCGTCAGGCAAAGAGATTAAATAGAAATTTCTGATGCTAAGCACCATGGTTCTTTCAGTGTTGTTATTTCATCATCATCAGCTCATTATATGTCCTCACCGAGGGGCACGAATTCTAAAATTTATTGGTACGTGATGGAATTTGAACCTGCACCCTTCAGATTGGAATTCAACAGTCATGCTACCAAATGCGCCAACCGCACGCTTTTACGTATTGTTATTTCATCATTACATCCTTGAATGTACACTGCTAAATGAAGGATATTGATGATGAAACAAAACAGACAAGAACAAACATCATCCTTTCAAGACAAGACGTCTGTTGGGAGAACTAGTTACAACTGTTGAGTATCTGGGGGACGCAGTCCCCCGCCAAGTCGAGCGCGAACGCAAACATGCCGTACTCCTTTAGCAGGATCCATTTCCGCCGCATTTCCAGGCCCCGATTTGCGAACCTTTGGATAGTAACCAGAGCGCTGAAATTGTCATCGTAGTAAGATATAAAACTAACTTTAAATCCAAAATTTCAATCTGTTAGGTCAATTTCTTTCCGACGTTAAGCGAAAGTCAAGTTTCGCATTTTCGACAGACACTCTCACTCACTCATGATCATCAAAATAGAACTAGTACATCCCATTAACTCAGCAAGCCTGAATTCGTTACAGAGTTAGGGTTTAATGGCTACATACAGGGATAACTATGAAAACTTCCGAAAATCGAAGATCTTGAGTATACCTGGTGACCCTGCTTAGATAACAAATCATCAAAATAGAACTAGTACTTCCATTAACTTCACAGAAGTGTGAAATTTGTACAGAGTCAGGGGTTTAAATGTTACATAAAGGAGAAAACATAATAACTTGGATAATCGAAGATTGGAGTCACCTGATGCAGGCGTTTGCTTTAATAAACAAAAGAGCCCAGCCCAAAATATAAAAGATTGACATAACCGACTTTAATAACTATATATATATTTAACATGGTGGGCCCGCTTCATCCGATGTCAAAAAATCGGGGGGTCCGGTAGTGCCCCCGCCAAGTCGAGCGCAGCTAGAGCAATACAACAAGACATGTTGGTGCACGACAAAATATTTTAGGTACTGCCGGGGAGCGAAACCGACCCTTGGTGTCGTAGGCCGACGTATTCAACCATTACACCCATGGGTCGTCCTAATATTCCTTTCCAAGTTTCTACAAAAGAAGTAAAATCCCACAAAAAACATTCTGTTAAAAAATCTAGCCAAGTTCCATGGAGCTGCTTGATTATCTCTTAAAAAGTATACTGAATCAGACAAAGAGTGCCAAGTCTCAAGGTTCCTTACTGGCAATTAAATTATTTATTATGGTTGATGTTGCTGTGACTTCAGTCAGACTTGTAGATTTTTTTACAGATGTTTTTGTGGGATCATCGTTTAACAATCAATCAATCAGCCCACCATCGTACACTGCTGAAAATAGGCCTCCCCCAATGAGCGCCAACTATCCCGGTCCTGAGCTGCCCGCATCCAATTTCCATCAGTCACCCTCCTAAAATCGTCGGTGCAACGGGCAGCCCAACTTCCCACTTGCCTAAGCGAGGTCGCCACTCCAACACGTTTCGGCTCCATCTACCATCTATACATTACCAATTAGAAACTGCATTGAACTTTTCAGTAAGAAATAGAGTTTGGACACAATCAACCTTAGATAGTCTCATAATTACGGTCAAAACTTTATGGCAGTTTAAGCTTGTTCAGAGAAATCACCGAAGTTATATTCATTAAGTACAATGCAGCAAACAATATGCCGATTACGGAAATATGAATTAATGTCAGAGAAAAGATGCGACCTAAATTCCTTACATTTATTTTATATTTTCGTGATCGGTTTGCGGCTTTAACCAGCGTCATTTGGTTTAGGCCAAAAATGTTGATGGCTGCTTAATTTTATCCATCGGTTTCATCAAGCCACGATGAGTGGCTATAAGTAATTACTTTGTCTTTTGATATTTAAGCATTATTCTCGAGTATAAAAGACTCAATTCAATAGATACTCAATATGTAATCAATTGTTAAAACTGTTTAATCAGTGTCAACATATATCGTTTATAAAATGAAGCTAGGGAACACGTGTCGTTATTATTGCTCGGTACTTGTAATGAGCAGTGTTAGATGTAGGGGAAAATGAAGGTCATTATACTTATTTTCCTTATATATTCAATAAGATCTGGAAATGCAAATTTGGAGTTTGATCTCCTCGGCTTAGAAAACGAATTGCTAGACAAAGAAACTCAATCTTTTGTTGAGTATTCAGAACAATGTGGGCACGATGCTGAAAGAATATCTGTGACTACTGAAGATGGGTATATATTATCCTTAGAACACATTCCTGGTGATCCAACAAAACCCATTCTGCTTGTGCACGGCAACTCTGCTACTGCATATGGCTGGATTTCAAGGGGATATTCTTCATTAGCTATCGAATTAGCCAAAAAAGGGTATGACGTGTGGGCGACGAACTTAAGAGGGAGCTCCTTTTCAAGGAAACACGAGTATTTGGATCCGGACAAGGACGAGGCACGTTTCTTCAACTACACCTTCTACGAGCAGGGTATTTACGATTTCCCAGCCACGATCGACTTCATTCTAGAGCAAACAGGACAGGAGCAACTGCTTGCTATTGGTCACTCCATTGGCACGACGACGTTTTACGTGATGGGTGCCGAGAAGCCAGAATACAATGACAAGATCTCTCTTTTCATATCTCTAGCCCCTATTTGTTATGTGAATCATGTCAAAGGTATAGTTCAACTAGGCGTCATGTTAGGAAAGGTACTGCAAAACCTTGGCATTGAATTAGGCTCCGATGAAGTTTTAGGTCGGAAGCAAGTGGCGTCGTCTTTGATAAAAACCACATGTTTGGGTCCACTAGGTTATGATGTTTGTGTGAAAGGACTGTTTTTCGAGTTGTTTGGCCCAGACGAAGCAGGCTTTGAAATGGAATTCTTGCCACAATTTGTGAAGCACTTTCCTGGTGGTAGCAGTGGTAAATTATTTGACCATTTGATACAAGTGTACAAAACCAAAAGATTTGCACAATTTGATTACGGTGAAGAAGTGAATGAGCTCGTGTACAATAGTATTAAGCCTCCTTTAATAGATCTAAGTAAAGTGACTATGAAAATCGCTTTGCTTGTGGGGAAAGCAGACTACCTTTCTACGATACAAGATGTCGCACGTCTGAGAAAAGAATTACCAAATGTAGTTCATTATAAAGTGATGCCGTATCACAAATTTAATCACTTAGATTTTGTTTGGGGAAAAAATATGACCCAGAACCTATTTCCGTACATAATGCCTTTAATTGATAAATTTGTATGATAAAATCTAAATTAAGAACTGAACTACTTAAGTTCCTACAAACTTGTTCTGATAATTTATAATAAAAAAATCTGTAAATATATTTATTCTTTCCTAAAACTGTTTTATTTATTAAATTATGTTCTAATTAAAGATTCTAATTTGACATTGTTTCTTTAAGAGACACATTATTTCAACACTGTGTTGAAACTGTTACGTCATTTGATGTTGGTACACAATTCAGTTCGTCTGCCCATCTCACCCCTGTGACGACGAAAGCCTATGCATCCTATATGGACAGGCTCGTGCCCCCTCGATGGGGCTATAATGAACTCATGATGATGAGGTAGCCATGCCATTTTTATGCACTAGCTGGTTACTGCGCTTTCGACACAGATTTTTTCTTTCATACTGAGAAATAATATTATTATAGATAACTACTTATATTTACTTTAACTATTTTAGGTAGTTTGTTATGCTTTCCTTATTCCTTTTTTCAGCCTTAAATATTTACACAATGAGCCTAAGGGCGCCCCACAATGGGAATTGAACCTCGACATAGGCGTTGCTGGGAGGGCTAGATAACCAAGTATATGTGAGGAAGGAAAAGCAGCCCGGCACACACTGGTTACGCGTATAGTTATGATAAATTTGTTTTTAAATAATGATGTAAAAAAGTATGGATTCGTGATATGCTCACAAAACAATCGAAAAAAGTGTTCCGAATGCAGTGACAGCACACATACACATATTTTGAATTTCGAACACATTTGCCGTTACAAAAGATTACAAAGATGGCGTATCTACCTTTATTTATAAAGAATATCATTATTTAAAAAATATCTTTGATAAATCGAATTAAATGCAAATAATTATGACGTTATAAGCCGTATATTGACGTAAATTAAATAAATGATTATCGAGAACGACTTTTATACATTTAATATACATTAATAGATTATTAATTATCCAATAACAATGGATGAAATTTCACGCTCAGTTACTGGCACTTGTTTTGCATATTTTGGTTATTAAAATGCACTATCTACAATTATAATGGCACCATGACATGATAATATGTATATTTGAAAATTTTACTCATGTTAAGCAAGTGAATAAAACTTTAAGTATTTGCAAGATACATAAAATATTTTCTCGAAAGGATAACTTATATTATCTAAGCCACCAAATCAGAAATAAAGACATACATAGACGAACTAAGTTTAATGACTAGTCAACCATGAAACCAAGCAGAAATGGCAAAGGGCAAAGCTTATAGGTCGAAGAACCAATGGCCTATCGAAACCGGTTCTCGGATGTAGACCACCTATTGGCAAATGCAGCATACGAGAACCGCCCACAAGACCTAAAAAAGGTTACATCTGGTGGCAGATAGTTTTTGACTGTAGGGAGTTGAAGTTATTTAGGAGACAATTTTCACACTTTGTGGCTGATATTATATTAGGAAGAATTTGGATTATATGTAAACTATAAAATAAAAAACAAATTTAAAAGAACAAACAGTGCAAAAAAAGTATTAACGCTGTAGTATCATATATATTTATTTATTATATCAAACAAATAAGGATAGAAATTACTAGACATATAACGACCCCACATAAAGTCTAAATGGTTGAAGTCCTTATAAGGGAGTAGCAAGTAATCTACTACATTCGGCAAAGATGAGTTGAGCCTCTCTGCATCGGGAACCGACGACAAGTAATCATTGCTTCCAACCAATATTGCGGTCTTCATCGTTACTTTACTCAAATTAAACTCTGGTGGTTGTGCGCTACCATAAACAGCCAAGTTTCTAAGCAGGCCATAATCAAAATGAGCGAACACGTCTCTTTGTACCACTTGCAGTAAGTGCTGAAAGATCTTCCTAGTTGTACCTCCTGGGTAGTGACCAAAGAATGCCGTAGAAACTCAGGCTCCAAGCCCGGCAAATCTTTCCCCGAAATTATCGATAAAACATCGACGCACACATCGTACCCAGCTGGATTTAAGCACAGCGTCTGAAGAATAGGCGCCATTTGAGAGTAACTTAAAATCTCTTGAGTATTGAATACACCACTTACAGCATTCAGCAGTGGACCTAGCAGTAATGAAATAGTAGACAGACCACGGACATGTTTCAGAAAACAAATAGGTGCTAGAGATATAGCTAAGTTTATTTTATCGTTATACTCTGGCCTTTCAGAGCCCATCACGTATATTAGTGTGGTACCGACAGAGTGGCCGATTAGTAGCAACTTATTTTGCTCTGTCTTATTTAGAACGAAGTCAATGGTTGCGGGAAGGTCGAATACTCCCTGTTCGTAAAAACTGTAGTTGAAAAACTGGTTTGGCTGCAAGTCCGGATTAAGGGTGATATGTCGTCTTGAGTATCTGGTGCCTCTCAAGTTAATCGCCCACACGTCGTAGTCCTGCTTCGCCATGGTTATGGCCAAGGATCCATTTCCCCTTGAAATCCAGCAATCTGAAGTAGGGGTGTTCCCATGTATCAGCAACACAGGTTTTTTGATATTTCCCGGTATACGAAACAACGTAAGGATGTACCCGTCTTCAGTGGTGACTTCATATTGTTCACTGGCGTGACCATATTTCTCTGCGATTCCTGTAAAGTTCAATCTGCCATCTTCTGATAATTTGTCTGCAAAAGGTGCAAGTAGCTGGCCAGTGACGACCCCTATTACTAGGATGAAAGTGACAACGGTGTTAATGGTCATAATTTCATTGGAATATACGGATAAATGAGAGAAATTACTTCTGCAACTAATTAAGGTAATAGTATAATGTAAATCAGAACGCAACTTTTTATAAGGACTGCGTAGCAGTAGGGTGTGTTCACATGGATTGACTTCATGTTGCAGTATTTTTTTGTAATATGATATTTTAACTCGATGACTCGATTATAAAGATGGGTGATGATCGCTCTAGTCAAACAACCTTTGCAAAAACCGCTCATCGGATGGGTGATCGAAAGTACAAGATTTATCTCGAATCCCTCAATTTTGTGGATGGCACGCCTACTTTGTAAGGATGAAGTCGATTACACACACCAATCCACATAAAAATTTTGGGATGAGGTTCCCAAGCTCAAGCATTCAAGAAATTGAAATTCAGAATAATCTTTCATTTTATATTTTCCGTGTAATAACATTGGTATTTAAGTACCTCAAACTTTGAATGGCACGTTAAACCGTGGTGCCCAGCTACAATCTAAGGATATTAGTCGTCAACATCTCAAGCTTCCATAGTTGTTGCGTTGGAAGGCATACACCTTGCTGTGGGACGTTATATGCTGATGATGATGAAGTACCGAACTCTGTGCACCTTGCCTTATACCCGTCATGTCTAGATTTACAGTATTGACCTAATCCAATTTAGAACTCTGATAAAATATCAATATTTACTTTTGTCTGAAATCTGACACACTTATGTCCTGTGTTCATTACTTTTTAACAATATATATTTTTGTTTTATTTGAATTAGTATAAAGTTTCAGCCTCATCATCATCATCATCACAGTCTGAAATGTGCACTGCTGAACAAAGGCCTCCTTAAGGATCTCGGGGAAGGCCGATCCCTAGCAGTTGACATCCATCTACTTCCAGCCACCTTGCCCAGGTACCTTAACCAGGTCAAATAATACAAATTAATTTGTAAAAGTCAAAGTATTGTACTCTTCCGAAACTAAAACATAGTTACATTAAATTTGATTGTGTTCATCCTAAAACGTTACTTGTGAAGTCTAAAGCCTCTTTTTTGCTGGGTGAACCTCAGGGCTCAATATTGGGACCATTGTTGTTTTTAATTTAAATAAAGGTTTTACTCACATGTTGCATGTATTATATTTGATATAAGTAACGGGGATAGCCTTGATTAGTCGATCGCCGGAAATTTATTCGATTGGCGAGCTTATCTGTTGGAACAGTAGAAGTACTGAGTAACACGAATTTTTTTTTTTGTGTGTTTAGCGTTCTTTACAAAATAATGGTTTAATATCATGTTATAATATATTACAACTGTCTATCAAGGTAAGAGCTGCCGGTAGAATAAGACCATAATATATTAAAATTTTAAGATCATGAGACTAAATCGTATATTAGATTGGTGGTAACACTGAAAATACCCATAATACTAATACTACTGCTGTGATCCTCTCGGAGGGTGGTAATCCGTCTTATATTTCAATATAGGTATCCCTCAGACCGGGCTCTGACTGCCAGATTAGGTTTTGATATATCCGCAGGCCGCTTGTAGGCACACCTCGGGATCGTGCCCTCGTACGTATCTTGATGAATTGGGGAAGTGTCCGTAAAGACCAAGCGCAAAATCACCATATTCTCAGGGATCCCACAATGCCGGTTTACCGCAAGGTAGCTACACCGATGTAGAGACGGCCTCAAGGGGACACTCTCAAATCTAAATCATCAGTCCACCATAAGAAAAATCCAGGACTTAACCCCGTTAACTCCCATCGCAGATAAACTACATGGACATATACGCGGGCCAAAATCTATTGAAATTAGTAAAACCTTTGTTAGCTTACGACTAACAGTGGCGGATCATATGTTACGCCAACAAAAATCGTTCCCCAAAAACTCTTGTGCAAACGGTGTAATTTTTAAATATTGTGAAAATCAAATTAAAACTGTGAGACGGGTAGATATTGTCATCTCTTTAGATGACAAACTTCAGGAAGTAATCTAGTCCAGGATTTTCTGGGAATAGCGTTGGACTAAAATGCTAATGGAATGGTTTTTCATGTTGTAGATTTGGCATTGGCAGTAAGGTTAGTTCCATTGTGTTTAAGGGAACAGAGATTAGAATTGTTACTGATAGTAAAACAGCGAAACCTTTTTATTTTTACTATTTCTTTAGTGTGATTAGTGCTGATTAAACGTTCATTTGTTTATTCATAATACATCAAATTCTTTGTTATTGTTTAAACTATCAGCAGTTTAGATATTCATATAATAGAGTGATTACGATGAACTGTTCGCTTATCTAATGGTAAGAGATATGAGTACACCTGCCGATGATAGATGTAGAATTGACAATGTACCAATAGTAGTAGTAGATGGTCAAAAGTTTGATTAAGTCATCATTGATGACTTAATCAAACAATGAGTTAATATTCTTTATCAGTTCTGGGAGTGCAGACTCGTCAGAACTGATAAAGAATATTAACTCATCATTATCATTATATTAACTCATCATTATCATGAGAGCGTCGGTGGCTCAGTGGTGTGGACTGTCGCCTTCCTACCGGGAGGGCTGAGGTTCAAATCCCGACACGTACCAATGTATTTTCGAATTTTCGAAAAATATATGTACGTTATCCGACGCTCTTACGGTGAAGGAAAACATCGTGAGGAAACCTTCATGCACGCCTGCGAAGAGATTCGAAGGTTGTGTGTGAAGTCGTCCAATCCGCACTGGGCCCGCGTGGACGACTAAGGCCTAATCACCCTATACGGGTAGGCTCGTGCCCCTCGGTGGGGACGTTTAATGAGCTGATGATGATTATCATTATAGGATAATGTGTCCACGGCTGAATACCGACCAAGCCGGCTGAGACATCATCACCATTCCTTATATAGTCTCACAGAAACGGATCTACCCACACAGCATGGCTATGGTGAGTTTGGGTTGGTAACCACCACGCGGGCCCAGTGAGGTGTAACGACTACTATCCAGAAATTGTAGCCGAAAGCAACAGCTTCATGTGCCTTCCGAAGCGCGGAGTCATCTTCCTATCAGACAATCAATTTATACATCATTCAGTATCCTAACCAAATTTGGAAAAATTGCCCAGTGACTTTTAACCCCGCGGATTTCGAACTCACGTCCCACGGATCGTGCAAGATCTTAACCAATGCTGAACGCACTTGACCATGGTAGAATTACCTACGGCTCAGTGGCCTAAAAATATATCTTTTGTAATGAATATTATGCTAAATAAGACGCTTATTTAGTTTAAGGCTTTATTCGACAAATAGATGGTAGGTAGGTAATTGCGGAATACCAATAATTGACAAAAGGTTTATCGAACAACTCAACACGTAATAATCAACAATTGAATTATCTCGATTCCCGCCAAAAGTTAATAAGTCTCACAGCGACGGCATCATAGATAGGCTAACTGGCTAGGCATTGGCTGGCTTTGGCAGGGAGGCTTCCCATTGGCTGGCTTTGGCTATAAGGCTTGGCATTGACTTGCTTTGGCAGGCATGCGCAGTAGAACGTGTTAGCGTTCCGTTTATCCCGTTACACTTTATAAGGCTTTTAAAAATCTTAGTTGATACAAAAGATAAGCGAGAATAGAAATGGGCACAAATAAATAAAATTATGAACGTGTAGTGAGACACGCCTATACACACATGCAAAGGATAACCTAGTATTTGGTTGATTGTAATGTAAGATACATTATTAAAGGAGATTCACTCGGGAACAGTCTTCCTTCATTATTTCCGTGACATGACGACCCTGCCAGAGCTTAGCTTTTTACAAAGTGAATAAGACAGTGAGTTAGCGATCCCGCGAGATTGGAAATATTAATCCCATTATTCTCGGGATCTCGTCTAATTTGTAAAAAAAAACTTTCCTTTCCTATTCTCGAAAAGTTGGTTCATAAAATTATAACTATATCCGCAAACTACTATTCAACCTATCGCAGTCCACTGCTGGACATAGGCCTCCCCCATTTTGGCCTCCCTCATGGTTTTGTAAAGGATCGGTCCACTGTTACTTATCTTCTAGTATACACAAATAACTTATTTGAGAACATGGATAGAGTTTGCTCCATGTTTTCTAATGAGTTTTTATTGTAAAACTTCATGAGTTGTTTATAGCCTTTATTATGTAATTGTATTTTGTTCCAAATAAAAAGACAAAGCGTCGGTGGCTCAATGGTGTGGGCTGTCGCCCTCCTAACAGGAGGGCTGTGGTTCAAATCCCGCTACGTGCCCATGTGTTTTCGAATTTTCGAAAAATATATGTACGATATCCGACGGTTTTACAGTGAAGGAAAACATCGTGAGGAAACCTGCGCACGCCTGCGAAGAGATTCATAGGTTGTGCTACAGTCGTCCAATCGGCACTGGGCTCGCGTGGACGACTAAGGCTAATCGCCCTATACGGGTAGGCTCGTGCCCCTTGGTGGAGATGTTTAATGAGCTGATGATGTTGAAAAAGACAATAGTTACTAAATAAATACGTTTTTTTAATTATCATAACAAAAAAGGTATAACTCAAGGAGATAAGAAAGTAGTTACCGGTGATGTTAAAAGCAGCTACATAAAACAATGTGTAACTACCGCTAAACGGCTTCTAAGTTGAGAATTGTTACCCAGCTCTGGTTAGCAATAGCATGTCTAATTTTAAAATATGCAAACCTCAAAAATCTGACCCTCGCACATCTCCCACTCTCAAATAAATATTTCAACACGATCGTTGATAAGGATTTGATTGTTATGTCATTTAGGTCGACTTCTTGGTCATGTGCTCATAAGCATACCGAGTGCACATGCCCCTGGCGTTGCAACTAGTTATGTACCTATGAATCTGTTATGTTAGTGTTAATGGTATTATAATATTATTTTGTTA
The DNA here is from genome assembly GCA_019425675.1 of Leucinodes orbonalis. Lineage (NCBI taxonomy): Eukaryota > Metazoa > Arthropoda > Insecta > Lepidoptera > Crambidae > Leucinodes > Leucinodes orbonalis. Next base: position 85,552 of record PQWD01004943.1, on the reverse strand, counting down.
AATTTCATATACTTACACTTCCTTCCCTTTATATTTACGACCTGTGCACGTTTATATATAAAAATAATGATAAATTTATGAAAATTAAAGATACCCATCAACTAAATACAAGGAATAAAGATAAACTATATTTACCACAATCCAGAATCAAAATGCTAAATTGTAGTCCGTCCATATAATATATGGCGGTCAAGGTATTTAATAAATTGCCACCAGAAATCCGTACACACCCTGTTTTCAAGTCATTGAATAGGAATCTTAAAGAAATTCTCATTAAAAAATGTTTTTATTCAGTTGAGAATATCTTAAAACACCTGCTCATAAAATTTAAATAGACTGAGAAAATTGTATTTTTAAATGTATTATGAAAATTATTTAAGCTTATTAATTGTTTACCATACCCGAAAAGGGTCACTAAGTTGTAAGTACCATACTAAAACTTAAGAACCTTTGTACACTTAGTTGCAAATAAAACATTTGAATTTGAATGTTGTTTATAATCACTAATCTATACTAATATATAAAGCTGAAGAGTTTGTTTGTTTGTTTGAACGCGCTAATCTCAGGAACTACTGGTTCGATTTGAAAAATTCTTTCAGTGTTAGATAGCTTATTTATCGAGGAAGGCTATAGGCTATATATCATCACGCTACGAGTAATAGAAGCGGAGCAACAATGAATAATGTTTCAAAATCGGGGGTATTTTTTCATACTTGGAGCTTCCGCTGCGTACGCTGAAGAAACGGTTAAAGTTTCACAAAAGTCATGTATGAGAGTATTGTTCTCCTTTAAAAGTTCTACAAAAAAGTCCGGGACAGCATATGTCTATCTTTTAAGGTTAGCTCACTATAACAATTTTTGCTAAAAAATCTGAAATTGACCCCGAAACCTTTAAAGTTGGAGGGAGGGGAAATCCTATGTATAGTGATAAATGAAAGTACCGGGTTATCCCGAATTTAATGCGAAGCGAAGCCGCGGGCAAAAGCTAGTTTTAGAATAAGATGTTAGTTTACCTTATGACGATTAATATTATTTCAAGTTCTTAGGCGTAATAGTATTCTACACTTTTAAATTCGCGGTAGGTACCTATCCACAATAGAACTATTCTCAATCCCCCATCGATTCTGTACTTCACGGGCTTACCCATAAACTTACCCAGGAACATACCAGAATTCTGCGTAGCACTCTATCATGGGTTAATACCCAAAAATCCTAAATATACCCAACTAAAAAAAAACCTAATGGATATACCCAACTACACAGAAACTATCATTTCATTTAAGAAGCCGTATCCGAGAAAAGCCCGTCACAACAAGGCATACAATAATTCATATGATATTGGGTACACGTGATTTACACACGAGTGGACTTTGCTCGTATAAATGAAAAAAAAACATTGTACAGTCTAAAAATTCTAGTAAATAAATAATTGACGACCCATTTAGTGTAATCGTTGAGAGAAGAATGGTTGTAATCGTCGCGCCTGCTGTAGTGTTGCTAGCATTTTAACAAAACGGATGCTTATTGCAGTTGACTATGCGTGTAGGTACCGTGATGTTTCTACTCTTCAATAATAAAAATAAATTGAACACATGTGATGTAATCGTTGAGCACTCACCTTATACATAGTGATCCGGGTTCGATCACCGGACAATACAAATATTTGTATGTATGAACACATTTTTGTCTGTTTGCAGGGGATGCCTTTACCGTAAAAAAATTAAAACTAAATCTTAAAAATTATAATACTTGAAAATAATATCACTCGTCATGCACTCAGTTTGAACTTATATTTCTTTTCATATATTATAATATTTAAAATAATGATTTTAAACTCATAATCACTCGAATAAAAAAAATTTCATTTTTAATGATTCTAAAAGATGTTTTTACTAATATTATTTTGTTTTCATACATATTTTAAATATATATTTTATCGATGAAGGTTAATAATTTTTTTGTTATAACATTCTGAACAATGCACAAATTCGGTAATCACTGTAGTAGGACCAAGAAGAGGATTTAGAATTGTATGTGATCAATTTGGACCCAATGATATTCTGTATATATAAAGGTAGATACGCCATCCGTGCCTCAAAAACGAACCGCCGAAAAGAGTATAGTTTGTATTCGAAATATGTGTATGTTTTATGTCACTGCATTCGGAACACTATTCTATTGTTTTGTGAGAGTATCACGAATCTGTACTTTTTTACATCATTGTTTGGACCCCTGTTTGTAAATTGGTCTGGTTGTTTAGAAATAGGTATGTTTATCTATTGTTCAGTACCCCTAATACGAGCTTTGATTCGCTTCAGACTCATTCCGATGAATATGAGAAAGAAGAAATCACTATACATACACCTCATAATCTTAACAGAAGCTGTCCTCAAATCATAGTGAAAAGCCACTTAGATTATGAAGCATTACAGTCTAAATTTGACAACCTGCAAAGAAAATACGACTCAGCTGAACATCAAATAGAACTTCTTTTAGCCGAAAACTTCAGTATGAAAAAGAAAATAAAGAATACAAATCTAAACTTTGCAACTTAACGTCAATCTGCCCAGACGGAAAATTCCCCAAGCACAAAGAAAAAACTGGAATCAACTACAAAAAAGCGTCAAAGGAAGAGGATCTCCCGATTAGCGTTTAGTCATAACTCAGACCCTGATCTCACCTTTAGTGAACCTTTCTCTTCTGCTATGACTCTGCACAAGATATCCAGCAAGTCAAGTCAATGTATGTGGCGGTAATTTATCATCCAAAGAAGACAATATGTTTACTAAATTACCAACAAAGTAACTTAATATATTGAGTACAAACTCAAAAACCAAAATATTAAAATTAGCTTTAAATACATTTAAGGATTATCAGATTTGTCACTACATAACACCTTATAAAGGGATTCTGGAGATATTGGAAACACTTGATGATAAAATTAAATTGTTTAGGTACATGTAACGACTATTGTTTATTACTAATAGGTGAAACAGACTTTGAAACATCGCTTAACTATCGCAAACTGGTTGAAAACATTATAAAAACTTGTATCAATGAATTAACCCCTATACTAACTTATTTGATAAACCTTTCATTTGAAACTGGACAATATCCGCAACGATTAAAATTATCTATTGTTAAACCGATTTACAAAAAAGGCTACAAACTCGATATTCAAAATTATAGACCTATCACACTTATCTCAATTATTTCCAAAATTTTCGAGAAGTGTATGTACACAAGGCTTATGCATTTCTGTTCACTACTAATATAGATAAAAAATATATAACTACAGTATTATTATTAGATATGTCAAAGGCATTTGACTTGGTTAACCACTCAACTTTGTTGCAAAAATAGAGGACATAGGAGTAAGGGGACTAACTCTCCAATGGTTTCAGTCATATTTACGTGATAGGCAGCAATATGTTGTAACTACAAAAACGAATGAATATAATGTTGTGCAATCTTATAAGTCTAAATACTTGTATAATTTATATAGTGTTCCACAGGGTAGTGTCCTTGGACCTCTTCTATTTATCATATATATAAATGATATTATACATACATATAAATACAAAGGAAGCACCTCCCCATGTTGTGATACAATATGATAGGATGGATTGACACAGGGAAATAATAATTTCATTTTAATAACTTTTTCTTCAGCCACATGGCGTGCATTTTTGAATATGTATATTACCTTCCGGGTTCTCTTTGTCAGTTGTTCAATCATCATCTTCACAGCCTCAAATGTTCACTGCTGAACAAAGGCCTGCCTTAATGATTTCCACGCGGGCCGACCTAGCAGTTGACATCCATTTGCTACCTTAACCAGGTCATCCGTCCATCTGGTTGGGGGTCGGCCTACGCTTCGTTTTCTGTTACGTGGACACCACTCGAGAACCTTTCCGCCCCATCGGCCATCGGTTGTGCGCACTATGTGCCCTGCCCACTGCCACTTCAACTTGCTTATCCTTTGAGCTATGTCTCAAGTGAAAGACTCAAGGTTGACGCGTATTAGTAAACACCTGTTATTTGCTCCGTAAACAAATAAGTAAATCTTAGTATAAAGTTGACAACCCGTTTCGAGTGTATACTAGTCTTAAAGCGTGTGCATTGGGCCAGCTTTTAGTGAAAACTATTTAACGATTCACCTTTTCAAAGTGTAAATACAAGCAAAACATTTTGAAAAAATAATTCGGCCGTTACGAACTGACCTACGACAACCCGCGATTCGCTCGCTGCAGTGAGTCACCCACCTGCGAGGTCCGGCCGGCCGCTGCTTACACCGAGCTTCGTGTTTAATTAACAGCCAAGATGACTCGTGAAGTGAGCTGCGCGGGATGCCGCGGTGTAATTAAGGAGAATGACACTTACATGAGGTGCGTCAAATGTTTGAATTATTTTGACCTTATGTGTGCTAATCTCACGTTTGAAACTTTTACTGCATTAACGTCTGAACACAAAAAGATATGGATTTGTATTGAATGTAGAAGCAAGATTCCTAAACAGGACAACTCGCAAACACCTGTCCGTCAACAGATGAGCTTTGGTCTGAATACTGCTAGTGGTTGCCTGGATGTATCCATGGATAGCCCGGATAACATTACTCTTCGTAATCGTAAACGTCCCGTACAAGTGGCGGCAAAGAGCGACTTAAGCACCGGAAACTTGGCTCAAGTAGTGCAAGAAATAAAAGGATTACAGTCTGATTTTGAATCTCGCCTTTCTTCAAAAATTTGCACTTTGTTGACAAAACAGTTTAATGAGTTTACTACGTTAGTCTCTGAAAAGATCTGCTATCTAACGGCTAGAATTGATGATTTACACGAAAAACTTCAGTCACTGGATAAAAGTGTCGAAGTACCTACACAGATAACCAAAGGTCGAGAGTACTTATCAAGCTCGAGTAATTCAAAACCTAAGCTTAATCATAAAAGTTCGACATTGAGGAATAAGCCGGCAAACTCTGTAGCTACTTTTCCGGTCGTCAAAGACTACACCTACTTCCCCTCCGTCACCAGTCCTTTCGGGAGCTTCTGATCCAGCGAAGCCGAGCGTAGTTGACGGTGGTAATCTGACAGCAAGCAGTAGTAATATCGGAGAAAGTACCCAACAACGGAACCAGGATGAGTGGACACAAGTGAGGCGTAAAGGGCGAGCGTCATTATCAGGTGTGCTTCGGGGTACTGCAGCTCCAGGAGCAACTTCGTTGCGTGCTTCAGAACGTTGGAGGTACTTACACCTTTTCTATGTACGTGAAGGCACTACAGTTGAGCAGGTACGTGCTCACCTTCACAACATAAGTGATAACTGTGACTTTACTGTAGAGGAATTGAAATCCCGGGGACGCTACTCCTCTTTTAAACTAGGTGTACCATCAAAGATTGCCGAAAGTATTATGTCACCTAACAACTGGGCCGAAGATATATGTGTAAAACCTTGGCGTCAGAACTTTCGTGTCAAAGAGAAAAGTACATAAGCTTGTTTATTTTTATCAAAATGTTAGAGGTTTAAGGTCTAAAACTACCATTTTTAAAAATAATTTGACTCATTGTAACTGTGATGTGATAGTATTAACTGAAACATTTTTGACTGGTTCTGTATCAGACGGTGAATTATTTCCTCCTGAGTATGCAGTTGTGCGTAAAGATCGGCTAAACGATGTAGGATGGGGTGGCGTACTGTTGGCTGTTCGTAACTGTTATACCTTGCAAAAAGTTATTGATATCGACGGATTCACGTCTGATATGGAACTTATTTTCGCCATTATAAGTGGTAAGAACATTAATAAGTCTTTATGTTGTGTTGTCTATTTGCCGCCTAACTGTAAGGACGATAAATATCTGAGAGTATTAACATGTATTGAAAATGCAATAATGATGTACGCTTCGCTGGATTTTATTACTAGGCGATTTTAATTTAAACTCTTGTAGTGCTAATGTCTTGACAAATTTTAATCTATTTTGTGATTACTGTGGCCTTAAACAATGTAATGTGGTGTATAATAGGCGTGGCGGCATGTTGGATCTTGTACTTAGCAATCTATCTAATGACCAAATCACAGTGTCTGCTGGAGTAGAACCTTTGGTACCTATAGACGAGTACCATCCCCCGTTAGAGGTTACTACGAGATCAATTTCTATGGCTCCTGTACCGTCACCGTCCTCCCCACCCCTACTCAACGCTCGGGTTCTAGTGCTGAATATAATTGGCGTAAAGCTGACTTCCAAGGTTTATATTCGGCGCTGTGGGTTGAATTGGTCGGACTTGTACTTTACAAAAGATGTGAATGCTGCAGTTGAGTTATTTTATGATCGCCTAAATGATTGTATAAGTCAGTACGTCCCTACTAAGTTACGAACTAAGCAGAGTTTTAAGTACGTTTATCCAAAATGGTTTGATGGTGATATCATTAATAACATACGCAAAAATATCATCACTTAAAGCGATAAAAATGATGGCAATGATTATGATAAAGAATTATTTAAATATTACAGATGCATTGTTAAGAATATGGAGATATAGAATACTCGACTTATACAGCGAAACACCCTTGGTAAGATAAAATAATATATTAAAAGAAGAAACACGTCTGCCATTTACAATAGTGAAAGAGAAGAGAACAAAACACAATCAATTAATAATATATTCTTTTTACATATGACAAGGACTGTCAAAAAAGGTTGCATATTTAACAGGCATGTAAAAAATTAATTGACAATGCTTATAAGCGGCATACGCGGTTGACGGAACAAAACTTAATTGATGATCCGGTTAGATTTTGGGAATTTGTTAATGACAGGAAAAGAGATAGGCAGCCTACGAACTCATATCGGGTCGGTGATGTCAAAGTGGTCGACCAGGCAGCAGCCGATGCTTTTGCGGATTTTAGCACAGTTTATGCAAATGAGATACCTTTATTGAACCCGGACGATGCGATAAGTAGTGCCTTTAGTCAGTACAATAACTTTAATTACATTTCAGTTGACGCAATTCATAGCAAAAATTTAAGGGACGCTGTTAAGCGTCTTAAACCTACGTCATCGGGGGGTCCGGATGGTATCCCTGTTTTCCTAGCAAAAGATTGCATATCTGCCTTTGAAGGCCCTTTAATACATATTTATAACCTTGCACTATCAACATCTGAGTACCCTGAAATCTGGAAAACATAGGTAGGGTCACCCGGTCCCCAAGAACGATAGCGATGGTGAAATTTCCACTTTTAGACCAATAGCAGTTTCTTCTGTATTTGTAAAACTCTTTGAAATAATATTATGCCAGCTTATAAATAAACAAAGTAAGTTTTTATTACATGACAGCCAGCACGGATTTCGGCAGACTCGGTCCACTACTACAAATCTAGTAGCGCATTTAGACTACGTTTATGGAGAGCTGGATTCTGGTAAGCAGGTTGACGCTGCTTACTTTGACTTTAAAAAAGCGTTCGACCTTGTTAATAATGACATATTGTTGTGTAAGTTAGCAAAATTTGGCTTTGCACCGCAACTCATAAAGTTCTTTTCGAATTACTTACGTGATCGTCGGCAATTCGTTAAAGTTGGGAGGTTTCTGTCTGGGGACTATTATACAAGATCTGGTGTAAGTCAGGGCAGTGCGATTGGGCCATTACTGTTTTTGATCTTTATTAATGATCTCCCTGAACATGTAAATAGCGCCAAGTGTCTCTTGTTTGCGGATGACCTTAAGCTTAGCTTGGGTGTGAGTGAACCTTCGGACTGTGTCGCTTTGCAGGAAGACATCGACGCGGTATTCGAATGGAGTATGTTGAACCATCTTCCATTCAACATTGATAAATGTAAAGTTATGACGTTTACACGAAAGCGGACTCCTCTAAATGTTACTTACAATTTATCTGACGCCCTTGGTACGGGTAAGTGAAATACGTGACTTAGGTATAATATTAGATGTTAAATTAGACTTCCATAATCATATCACTGTAGTTTGCAAAAAGGCTAGCAAAATGCTCGGATTTGTTATACGTACTGCATCTCAGTTTGACAGGTTAGAGGTTGCCATTGTCCTCTACAATGTTTATGTACGAAGTAGACTTGAATATGGTTCGCTAACATGGGATCCCTATGAACATAAATATATAATCTTGCTCGAAAGAATACAACGTAAATTCGCACGTTGGCTGTTTAAGAAAATATATGGTTATTACCCGTACCTATATCCGTCCTTATTTGTATCTGGTATGGTAGGAATGGATACACTTAAGCTAAGGAGGGCTGTGCAGGTAATATTCCATTACTTGTCTGTTATTCAAAATAAGACTGATAGCCCTACGATACTAAGCAGGGTAGTCTTGCTGGTGCCGAATCGCATGGGTTGGAATGTGGATGGGACGGTGGCACCGCGTCGACGTCCGCGCTTGCTATGGCAGCCTGCGACGCGAACTGTATTTGCTGCAAATGCGCCTACCTGCCGCGCTTTGAGTCTTCTTGCCGACATGCTCGCCCACGACTATGATATTGACCTATTTGCCGACAGTTTAACCCAAATAATGAAAAAGGCCGTTTTGTTTATTAATAATCTATATTTTGATCCAAAATAAATTTGTAATTGACATTTAAAATACATATTTCATTTGAATTGTGGTATGTTATTATTTAATTTCTTTTTATTTTTGACATTTTTATTTTATTGAATTTTGTATTTTGCTTTATTTTATTGATTCTTTGACATACTTTCATTAATTTTATAGCATTTTGACGTTTTGTATTTAATGTATTTTATTATTATAAACTAGCATGCTGACATGCTTTTGGTGTATACTGTAAGTCACTATGCATTTGTAAATAAATAAAATAATAAAATGTCGGTCGGATATCTCGTTTCGGATTTTGTCGCGTAGGAAACACATAACATAGCCTCTCATAGCACGCTGAGCAGCCTTGAGCTGTTTAAGAGGCCTTAGTGAGCGACACGTTTCACTTCCATATGTCATACCAGCATTTTGGACGAAAAGATCTACCGTAACTTCCCGAACGCTGCCCATCCTAATTGGATTCGGCGGGAAACCTCCTTCTCGAAGTTGGACCTACTCATTTGGACTACCTGTCCCAGGTATACATATTCGTCTACAACTTCGAGGACAGAACTTCCAACTGATATCGGTATAGGTACGACATGGGTATTAGACATGACTTTCGTCTTGTCCATGTTCATTTTAAGACCCACTGTTGCAAGCTCTTCTAGGGTTTCGAGCATAGTGGCCTAAATCCTCCATGGATTCTGCATGACTACTATATCATCGGCAAATCGGAGATGAGTGATATACTCGCCATTAACGTTGATGCCAAGTCCTTTCCAATCGAGCAGCTCTTAAACATATCTTCCAACGCAGCTGTGAACAGTTTCGGGAATAACGTCTCCATGTCTCACTCCTCGGTGCAATTGGATAGGTTGTGTAAGCTCTTCATGTACTCGGACTGACATAGTAGCGCTCTCGTACAGACATCTCATCACTTCGATATAGCGATAGTCAATATGGCACCGCTGGAGGGCATGAAGCACAGCCCAAGTCTCGATCGAATCGAAGGCTTTCTCATAGTCCACAAACGCCAAGCATAATGGCCGGTTATACTCTCCGGTCTTCTGTATAACCTGCCCCAGCGTATGTATGTGGTCTATGGTGCTGAAGCCTTTGCGGAACCCGGCTTGTTTGGGGGGCTGGAAGTCGTCAAACCTTCGCGCGAGACGGTTCGTGATGACTCTGGAGAACAACTTGTAAATGTGGCTCAATACAGGTCTATAATTCTTCAACAAGGTTTTCCTTTTTTGAAGAAAAGCACCACCACGCCTCTGGCGTCGCACCATCATGGATAACGGAATTAAAGAGACCTTTCCGTTGAACATTAATATTTAACGTGCCTCTCACCATACGGGGATCGCTACCGGTTTTAACCCTGGCAATCACAGAGACATCGTTAAATATATGTCTTCTGGTGGTCATGATGAAGTCAATCTCTTTTCGTGTGGAACCATCAGGACTCAACCAAGTCCATTTCCTCTGCAGCGGTTTCTTGAAAAAGATTCATCATAAAGAGTCCCTCTTTCTCCATGAAATCGGCCACCGCTGTCCCTGGGTTCGATGTCCAAACCATATTGCCCCACTTTCAACTCACAATTACTCCGAATGCCCAGCCTTGCGTTGAAGTCTCCCATAAGGACCGTAAAGTGTGTCTTGGAGGTATGCATAGCTCTGCTAATATCATCATACATAACCTCCACTTCATAGTCGGAGTGCGATGAAGTCGGTGCGTAAACCTGCATCACCTTCAACGCATAGCGCTCAGTGATTCTTAGTACAAGGTACGCTACCCTAGCTGACACCTTACGATCTTCACTATGTTGTTGATGAGAGACTTACGGACAAACAAAACCCGACACCACCCTGGGATAGCTGGTCGCCCTCACGGTAATAGAACAGGTTACCGGATTGCAGTATTGTGGTATCCTCCCCCTGTCTACGGACTTCGCACAAACCTATTATGTCCCAATGTACCGTCTACCTCCGTTTCCAGCTCCAATAGTTTTTCGTCAGTACTCAGTGTGCGCGTGTTATATGTTTGCAGTTTTAATTGCCGTTGTTGTTTCTTTTGGTAGCCGGATCTCTGCCGGAGATTCTTAGCACCCCTTGCCCTGCCGTAACCGTGGCCGCTACCGTAGCCCGGAATAGCGGGGCCGCCCTGGACTAGGGGCCAATTCGAATTTGTATTAATCATAAGGAGTAAAATGTAAAAAGTAATGCCATACTCACCACGCTTGGCAGGCGGGTTGGTGAGCGCAGAGATACTTACTGGCCCTAAGTGATGGTGCTGCCCATCACTTGGTTGAACATTTCCCCCTGTCGCCTTCTACGACACCCTAGGAAGAGTAGGGGTGGTGACAATCGTATTCTACTCTGCCGTCACCACACGGCAATGCTCCAGTTTTTGACAAGAACACAAGGCAGAGGTAGAATCATGGCAGTAATGTGCTATGGCGGAGTAATGTGGATTAGCGTAGGGGTGGTTTGCATTATTTGAAGAAAATGAAATGTATTTGGTCTTATTAGCATTTAAGGTCAGGAGGTTACTTTCAAGTCAGCTAGTTACTTCGTTGAGTCTGGTTTGAGTGAGCTGATAGGTTTCTTCCCATGTGTTACCTTAGAATAGAAGAGCTGTGTCTTCTGCGAATGTGATTATTTTCCAACTTTCTAATTGTAAATTACAGAGATCGTTTATGAATGCCAGGAATAGGGTTGGACCCAGGATACTGCCTTGTGGTACTCCATAGGATATAGGAAGGTCATCACTATGGATGCCATCGATAGAAACACACTGCGTACGCCCTGATAGATAGCTTTCATAAAATTCAAGCTGAGTTTCTTGTATACCGAGAAGTTCTAGTTTGCAAAGAAGTAACAGGATAGAGACCGTGTCAAATGCCTTTGCGAGATCCAAAAATACGGCAATAATCTTTTTTTTCGACCATTTTAGTAACCACAAAGTTAGTTAGTGTGTGCACTGCGTCATTTGTTGATTTTTGTCTGCGGAACCCGAACTAGGAATTTGATAGAAGATTTTTAGTTTCTAAGTAATTAGTGAATCGTTTGTTTACAACTGTTTCTATAATTTTTGAAAGTGCGGGTAATATAGAAATTGGACGATAATTTTTGACACAATTTCTATCTCCGTTTTTGTATATGGGGCGAATATATAAAGCACGTTTAAAAGCCGAAGGAAAAACACCTGTTGTAAACGCCAGATTACATATATGAGTCATAATCGGAGCAATAATATCAATATATCTTTTGATGAGTGCATTGGGAATATTATCCACACCAATGGCACAAACTTGTTTGAGATTCCATATTATATTCTCAATCTCGGCTGCATCTGTGGGTATTCAATAAAATGAATCAACACTAGTAATCCACGGTTTAATTATTTGCCTCCGAATAGGGACTTCCTTTAACAATTGTTATTATTTATTTATCACCCTATACGGGTAGGCTTGTGCCCCTCGGTGGGGACGTTTAATGAGCTGATGATGATGATTATTTATTTGAAACTATCTGTTTTCCGTGGCACAAGATTATATTACTCTTTTGCAGTAAAACTTAACCTAAAAGTGCACAGCTCTCGCTCAATTTTCTAAAATAAAAAGTATTTTCTAAAATAAAAGAAGCCCTTGTTATTTCTTATTACATCAGCTACTTGCCAAAAAATGCTTATCCAAATTAGTGTAGTGTGAAGTAGAGATAACACGGAACTTACAGACAGACAGACAAAAAAATAAACTTGTTATTTTGGCCTATGAGCCGTATATGTATTCATATGCAATAAGAAAAAAATCTATATTACAAACAGATTACAATTGTATTTATATGTATAGATAAAAATTTCTTTATACCTATAATTATTATTAAAAAAACATCAGCTCTGTTTGTGTTACCATCGATGTATTCTTAGATATGTTTATTAATTATATCAAATAAATAAGGAAATAAATTGCTTGGCATATAACGACCCCATATAAAGTCTAAATGGGTGAAGTCCTTATAAGGGAGTAGCAAGTAATCTACTACATTCGGCAAAGATGAGTTGAGTCTCTCTGCATCAGGAACCGACGACAAGTAATCATTGCTTCCAACCAACAACGCGCTCTTCATAGTCACTTTATTCAAATCAAACTCTGGTGGTTGTACACTTCCATAAACAGCCAAGTTTCTAAACAGTCCATAATCAAATTGAGCAAACTTGTTTCTTATTCCCACTTGCGTTAGGTGCTGAATATTCTTCCTTGTTGTACCCCCTGGGTAGTGACCAAATAATGTTGGAAAGAACTCCGGCTCCAAGCCCGGCAAATCCTTCCCCCCTATTAACGATAATAATTCGGCGCAAACAGCGTTCCCGGCTGGATTTAAGCACAGCTTCTGAAGAATAGGCGTGGTCTTAGAGTAACTTAAAATCTCTGGAGTATTGAAAAGACCGCCTAGAGTACTCAAGAACGGCCCTAGCAGTAATAGCAGACCACGGACATGTCTCAGAAAACCATCAGGTGCTAGGGATACCGCTAACTTTATTTTATCGTTATACTCTGGCCTTTCAGAACCCATAACGTATATAATTGTGGTGCCGGCAGAGTGGCCGATGAGGAGCAACTTATTTTGCCCTGTCTTGTTTAGAACGAAGTCAATGGTTGCGGGTAGATCGAATACTCCCTGTTCGTAAAAGCTGTAGTCGAAAAACTGGTTTGGCTGCAAGTCCGGATTAAGGGTGATATGTCGTCTTGAGTATCTGGTGCCTCTCAAGTTAATCGCCCACACGTCGTAGTCCTGCTTGGCCATGGTTATAGCCAAAGATCCATTCCCCCTTATAATCCAACAATCAGAGGTCGGGGTGGTCCCATGTACCAGCAGCACTGGTTTGTTGATATTTCCCGGGATACGAAACAACGTAAGGATGTACCCGTCTTCAGTGGTGACTTCATATTGTTCGCTGGCGTGACCGTATTTCTCTGCGATTCCTGTGAAGTTCAATCTACCATCTTCTGATAACTGGTCTGCTTGAGGTGCAAGCAACTGGCCATTGACGGCTACTAGTACCAGCACGAAAATTATAAGAGTGCTACCGGTCATGGTTTCATTGCACTATATGAATGTGAGAAGTTTACTTCTGCTTGTAATTTAGGTGATAGTCAAATGTTATCATACCACTGCTTTATAAAGACTTCATAGCAGTAGGGTGCGTTCATACTCGTATAGGTTCAATACAGTTTGTAGTATCTTTTTTGTGATTAATTGTATATGTTTACATATATTTCTATTATATGGGTCAGAAATCACGCAGACGCTGTAACTGATGGTAAGTGATACCGTTACCCATGGAAACTTCATAAGGAGCTACAGAGAGTTGGCAACTTTACAAAAAGGGAAATGAAATTCAGGAAAGGGGAAATTTAGAGTTAGTAACAACAATTTTATTTATTCCGTTTATTGGTTAATATCATAGATTCTAAATTTTATATGGATAGTCTCTATAAGCGCACGTAGGAGGTTCAGTGACTCAAATAGCTTATAATATGTGTATTATGTAAAGTGCGTGTATGTAGTAGTCTCTCTTTGAAGGTAGCCACGGAAGACCAGTGTCATGGTGTCTTCATCACCATGGCTATTGCTGAGTGGTATACCTGTTCTGTGTTTCTTTAGATTTAAGTTTTTATGTTTAAGGTAATATTGTGTACTGTCAAAAAATATTTCTTTCTTTCTTTTATATATAACTTTGGCAATGAAAAACATTGACGACTACTGTGTACATATAATATATTAGATTCGGTTATTGTATGAAAATGATTTGCTCTGTCATATATCAATCGATCTATCAATTTCCGTATGTTTAATTTTTAGTTTAAGTACAATTTAAGTCATAATAAATCCCGAAATCAGAATAATACTTTTAAGGTTAAGATAATTACATCGTACGTTATACAGTACATTTAGGAAATAATGCAAAAACTTTTATCATCATCATTACAGCCTCAAATGTCCACTGCTGAACGAAGGCCTAACGATTTCCAAGCGGACTGATCACTATTTTCCTTCTGCTACCCGCCACCTTGACCAGGTCATCCGTCCATCTGGTTGGGGGTCGGCCTACGCTTCTTTTCCCGTTACGTGGACTTCACTCGAGAATCTTTCCACCCCATCGGCCAACGGTTCTACGCACCATATGTCCTGCCCACTTCAACTTGCTAATCCTGTGGGCTAAGGCGGCCCGTCACCCTTGTTCTACTACCTTATCGCGTAGGGAAACACCAAGCATACTATTCTGCTAAACTTGAACCTATTAAAAAAGCCTTTAGTGTGCGACCACATTGTGCTTCCGTAAGTCATAACCGGCAATACACATTGATCAAAGACCTTCGTCTTGAGACACTGCAGTATTTTGGACGAAAAGAACTCCCTTAACTTCACGAACGCTACCATCTTAATAGGACTCTACGAGAAACCTCCTTCTCGATGTTGAACATAAATCTATTTGGACTTGTACAACTTGTCCAATAAACAGTAGGCTTTCACGGGCTGGGGCTGCCGATCGAAGTAAATAATTGTTTGCATTCTTATCTTATGTTTAGAACGTTGTATAGTACGATTCACGAAAGATGACCATAAATCGCGGCCATCTGCGCAAGACTGTGACTAATTTAATGATGGTGGAACAAAATAATTATGAAATATTGAAAAATTACACGAGTGTACACAGAATACAAACATTTCCGCCGTCGCCCGCCACCGTACTTACAAAGGGACCCTTAAAAGGACTTCAGCGCAGTGGTCTTCTTTTGTGAATCGTTCTATAAATACTATAATTCAAAAAGGAAAATGTGTTAGGAGTTATGTTTCAAAACCAAGTATTTTAAATATTGCAGTCAGTTAACCCTTTCAGGAATCATTTTACTACCGCGATGTAACGGAGGATAGTGCCATCTATTGAGAATATTAAGAACTAAAATTCACAAAAACAAATATTTCTTCTGACGACAGCTCAAAATTCTTTTCTCTAAATTATTGAGAATATATTTTTTTAATTTACAATATAACATTCATAAAACAATGTACGTGTATATTTTAAGGATAGTAATTAATAACAATGAATATTCTTAACAGTTATTCTCTAAAAAGGGGGAAAGAGTATTATATAGAAAATGATCTGGTAATAATTAAAGGTCTTTTTTTCCAATCTTGCGTGTTCATTAAGTTTAAGATTTTTCGTTTTCTTATAATTATAATTCGTTTCTATTGACATTTAACTGTGCACTTAGCTCTATTACCGTAAATGCCTAATATTTGACTAATTAACAATGCTGATAAAATGACGAGTTATGTAGGTACTTAGTATTTAAAACTGCCGCAATTACAAGTACTAGGTAATAGGCTTAAATCATTAATGTATGATAATATCTTTTTATTACATTATGTAATAAAAGGATATTATTATACATTATAGTTACAATATAGTTTTTAGGAGAATGTTTTTAGTGGGATTTCACTTCTTTTCGTAGAAACTTGAAAGGGATATTGGGCGACCTATTGGGTGTAATGGTTGAGTTGTCGGCTACTACACCAAGGGTTCCGGGTTCGATTCCCGGGCAGTACAATGTTTCGTGTGTATGAACATGTCTGTTTGTGATTGCCTGGGTGTTTCTATGTATAATATTTATGTAATAATTAGTAACATAATTAGTTCAATTGTGATCATGAGTGAGTATGTGAGACAGACGGACACTCAAGTGAGACACTCACTTGAGTGTCTGTCTGTCGAAAATGCGAAAATTTAAATAACCTACAGACTTAAAATTTTGGACTTTAGGTATGTTATTATATCTTACTAGATGACGAAAATTTCAGCGGTCTGGTGTTATTCAAAGCTTTTCAAATTGGGGCCTGAAAATGCAAATTACATCAATTAAAAAAAAATCCGTTCAAAATCGTCCAGCCGTTTCAGAGATTACCCGGAAGAAACAGACAAAAATTTAAAATATATATTTTGGTGAACTTTTACATTATTCGGTAACTAATAATTAAAACTAAAAAATATAATTAAAAGAAATCCCTTTCGGCAAGGTTCCGAAAATACTGGCAGCGTTACCCCTTTGGATTGCCAGACTGATTCTTTGTCCAAGGTAGCTGCCAGATCTTCGGTCACCTGTGACGTCGACTAACCTTTTAGAAAATTCTTTGAAAAGCCTCAAAGACCCCACGGACCAAGGGTCTCGACACCGAACGGAACAAAATCATATTCAGAGCCCAGACCCCTGTATTTGCATGCTTTGGCTTTTTCAGCCACTTCACAAGCCGCACCAGCTCTGTTGTTTGTTCCATGTAGATGGGAAGGGGCCAGCGTGTCTGCACAAGTTGCATCCCATACTAGCATCCGGCCCATCCTCCATGGAATCAAACTCATGCCATCCGGCCTTTTGCCATCGTCTTTTGCAATACCAGTCGGCTCAAGTAGACTTGGCACGTTGATGTTGGCAAGAGACCAGCGTATGACATCGTTAAGTGCGGCATGTCTCGAGAAGCGACCTGCATTTTTTTGGCAAGACAGACCGTGATGTCCCAGCTGGTCGACAACACTTTGTTTTGGTGTATGTATCATTTGGGTATATATTCATATTCATGAAGAAGGAATTGGTTATTTGGAATAACCACAGGGCAAGCCGCGTTTAAAGTGCGACAAATGTAAGCTCAACGAGCATACAACAACACAAAAATTTTAGTTAACATATGTTTGGAGAAGAAACTTGTGGTAACCAACACAATGTTTCATCACAAAAAGATTCACATGTATACTTGGGAGAGACAAAATGATAGAAGTTTGATTGATTTTGTGATTGTGGATGAGAGATTGAGGGCTAGGGTTGTTGATACTAGAGCATACCGGGGTACCAACGTTGGGACAGATCACTTTCTTGTGATTTCACGTATGAGTGGTCTGTTCAAGGGCTGGCGTCATTGGGCCAAAGGATCAGCAACCGAACTAAAAAGAATAAGAGTAGAGAGATTGGAAGATGAAAAAGTAGCCAAAGAGTTTGAAGAAAAATTGAGTAGAAGGTTGAATGATAGCAGTGACATCAAGGAATCTGACCTGGAAGAAATATGGCGTAAATTTAAAAATGCGTTGGTTGAGTCAGCTATAGAAGTGTGTGGAGAAGTTAAAAGGAAGAATTTTTCCCCTTCTTATTGGTGGAATAAGGAAGTGCGAAAAGTTGTTGAACAAAAGAAGAAGGCATGGTTAGATGTGCTAGCAATTAGAGCCCGGAAACGAATATACGGCAGTGTGAGTGATGATGATGTGGAAAAGCTGGTAAACGTGTATAAAAGAATTAAATCCGAAGTCAAAGAGAGAGTGAAACAGAATAAAAAGAATATGAAAGAACAAAATGAAAGGAAACTGTCTGATAACTTCTTGGGAAATCAAAAACTATTCTGGAAACAGGTGCGAGCATCTCGGGGGTAATACAACAAAGTAAGAGTGGGGTAATTAAAGATACCAGTGGTAATCTATTGACTGAGGAAAAGAGTGTGTTGAAAAGATGGAAGGAGTATTTTGAAAGATTGTTTGAGTGCGCCGACTTGTCACAAACAGAAAGTGCAAATGTGTTGCTAAATGATTCAGTTAAGGATGACTGCGAGATTAGTATGAATGAAATAGTTTTTGCTTTAAAATGTATGAGGAAAGGTAAGTCGGCAGGGTATGACAGGATATGTGTGGAAATGCTGAGAGCTGGAAAAGGTCTGGTAGCTTCCTGGTTGTACCTGATTTTTGCTAAGTGTTGGACCAGTGGTAAAGTGCCGGAAGATTGGCGAAAAGCTGTTATAGTTCCGCTATACAAAGGGAAGGGATCACACCAGGATGCCAAAAATTATCGGGGTATCAGTTTACTTAGTGTTGTCGGCAAATTGTACGCGAAAGTATTGATTGAAAGGGTTGTGAAAGAAACGAATGATAAAATATGGGATGTGCAAGCGGGATTCAGAAAGGGAATGGGTTGCTTGGATCAAGTCTTTTCGTTAAGGTGCATCACTGAAAAGTTTCTGGCTAAGCACCAGAAAGTGTTCTGCGCCTTCATTGATCTAGAGAAGGCTTATGATAGAGTGGATAGAAATGAGTTGTGGAATGTGTTGTCCGAGTTTGAATTGAGGAGCTGGCTGATACGGGCACTGGGATCGCTTTACGCTGATTCCATGGCATGTGTTAGACTGGGTGGTGCTTACACGGACTGGTTTAACATCTCAAGGGGGGTTAGACAGGGATGTGTAGCATCACCTTGGCTCTTCAATTTATTCATGGACAAATGTCTGAAAGATCTGCGGGAGAGTGAATATGGACTGAGAATGGGAGAAACCGTCATTAAGTGCCTCTTGTACGCCGATGATCAAGTAATTCTTGCATCGTCGGCGTCCGAGTTGCAGAAGATGATGGATATTATGAATGCATCGTTTAAAAGAATGAATATGAAAGTAAATGTTGGAAAAACGAAAGTTATGGTTTTTGAAAGAGATGAAGTTATGTCTGATTGCGAGATTATGATTGAAAGCGAGAAAGTTGAACAAGTAGAAGAGTTTGTATATCTGGGAAGCGTGTTTACAAGAGATGGTAAGTGTGATAAAGACATTGAACGAAGAGTTATGAAAGGGAATTCGGTTAACGGAGCAATCAGCGGCCTTGTGTGCAGCCAAACCGTGTCTAAAAAGGCAAGGATGGCTGTACATAATGCTGTTCTGGTTCCTACGTTGACGTATGGTAGTGAATGTTGGGTATGGCAGAAGAAGCACGAAAGTAAAATAAATGCGGTAGAGATGCGATCGTTAAGACAAATATGTGGTGTGAAATTGTGTGACAGGATTAGGAATGCTGTTATTAGAGAAAAGTGTGGTCTGAAAGTAGATGTAGTGTCAAAAGTAGAAAGAGGTATGTTAGGATGGTATGGACACTTGGAGCGCATGAGTGAAAAAAGAATAGCAAAGCAGGTGCATTGTGCGAATGTGGAAGGATACACGAGCAGGGGACGACCCAGAAGGACTTACCTTGACCAAATTGGTCAAGTCCTTAAGAAGGCTGGGGTCCCAAGTAAGAGGAATAAAAGAGCTTGTATGAAAAGATTGATGGATGTGATTGAAGCTAGGGAAGTATGTCAGGACCGTGCAAAGTGGCGTTTCATCATCTCTGCCTACCCTTCTGGGACCAAGGCGTGAGCTTTATTTATTTATTATTTATTTTTTTACGAGCATACACTGGCTGCCAGTTTACGCTCTGTGAAACAAGTCAAAACGCACGAATATTAGAGAATTACCGTCTTTTTCAAATGCCATCCTGTGCAATTGTAACATGCCATCATCGCAATGAATCAGTAAATTTACCAAGTATTAGAATAACTTTTCACAGGTAAGAACCGAAAAGAAATTGCGACTGGACTGCCTATAAACTTGGCGGCTTGTCCAGTCTAATTGTATATTCGGATGTCTGTGGGAATAACCAATTATATACAAACAGAGACTACAATTTTATTTACATTTTTTAGATACAAGCGACCTTCCCCGGCTTCACATGGTTACAATGATGATACTAAATTTTACTAAATACACTACAGAAAAACTGTGAACGTTGTATATAAAAACATTATTTTGATAAACCTCGTAGGTTTCAGCATGCGTTTGCAAAGTGCCTAAGCCAAAAATATGTCTTTAGTTGCGACGTTACATTGAAAATCTCAAAAGTATCAGTATTGCTCCACTATTTAATTATTATTATACATATCAACCTCAGGTCATCTGTCTATCTTGTGGGTGGTGGTCCCACGCTGCGCTTGCCGGTACGTGGTCTCCATTCGGAACTTTTCGGCCCCAATGGCCATCGGTTCTTCGGACTATTTGCCCTGCCCATTGCCACTTCAGCTTGGTAATGCGAGTGAATATGTCGGGGACCTTAGTTCTTCTACGGATCTCCTCATTTCTAATTCGATTACGTAGAGAAACCCCAAGCATAGCCCTCACCATCGCTCGTTGCGTGACCTTGAGTTTATTGAAGAGGCCCAACGTAAGAGACCACGTTGAGGAAGGTTGCGGGTGGCCGCTGGATGCAGATAGCTTCCGACCGTTTGGAGTGGAAGTTATTGGGGGAGGCCTATGTTCAGCAGTACATCATGTGGCTGATATGATGATGATATCAACCTTCCTCTAAAATATGTCTTTAGTTGCGACGTTACATTGAAAATCTCAAAAGTATCAGTATTGCTCCACTATTTAATTATTATTATACATATCAACCTCTGGTCATCTGTCCATCTTGTGGGTGGTGGTCCCACGCTGCGCTTGCCGGTACGTGGTCTCCATTCGAGAACTTTTCGGCCCCAATGGCCATCGGTTCTTCGGACTATTTGCCCTGCCCATTGCCACTTCAGCTTGGTAATGCGAGTGAATATGTCGGGGACCTTAGTTCTTCTACGGATCTCCTCATTTCTAATTCGATTACGTAGAGAAACCTCAAGCATAGCCCTCTCCATCGCTCGTTGCATGACCTTGAGTTTATTGAAGAGGCCCAACGTAAGAGACCACGTTGAGGAAGGTTGCGGGTGGCCGCTGGATGCAGATAGCTTCCGACCGTTTGGAGTGGAAGTTATTGGGGGAGGCCTATGTTCAGCAGTACATCATGTGGCTGATATGATGATGATATCAACCTTCCTCTTCAATCACTCTATCTATTAAAAAAAAACACTGCATCAAAATCCGTTGCGTAGTTTTAAAGGTCTAAGCGTACAGGACAGAAAAAGCGACTTAGTGTTGTACTACGTAGTGATACTATACGGTATAAGTCTCCGCGATGACATCAGCAGTTGATTAAATGTATCTTATGAATACATATAAAAGAAATGCCTAATTTTCCATTAAAATGACATAGATACAAGATAATATCAAGCCAAATTTACATAGTGAAATTTGTCGCATTTTATGAATTTTACGCTATCAATTTGCACGTTTAATTATCATGAAAATTTAATATTGACTTGACACGTGTAACTGCGCCAAACAATCCCGCTAATTATAAAATGCTCTAATAGGATTTTTTTCTCAATAATAAAATTAAAGTACATACGAGTATTATAGTAAAGGCTAAGAGCGTCGGTTGCTTAGGGCGTCGGTGGCTCAATGGTTCAGGTTCAAATCTCGCCACGTAATGAGTCTTCGAATTTCCAAAATTATATGTACGTTACCGGATGCCCTTACGGTGAAGAAAAACATCGTGAGGAAACCTCCGCACGCTTGCGAAGAGATTCGGAAGTTGTGAAGTCGGCCAATTCGCGCTAGGCCCACGTGGATGACAAACCTTAGTAAACACACTATACGGTAGGCTCGTGCCCCTCGGTGGGGACGTTTAATGAGCTGATTATGATGATAATGAGTAAAGGCTTCCCCCTGGAGATGAGTAGACTTGGCTGATCTGGGGGGTTACGGAAATTTCTTAAAACAGTATTGATGATACGTCAACATTTGTGTAACAGAAAAGGTGATGAAATATTATGGTGGGAAGCCCTTTGGAAGTCTTAATAATTTTGACAGGTCGGAGTAACGACAATTTGGCCAAATGGCAATTTTCGGGTGGTCTTGATTAAGACTGCTTTGTGGAGCGGCCCAAACAATAGTTTACCGAGCTTGGGCAAGCAGCTGCTTTCAGCAGGATTTAATGACGGCTGCAGACAACGCTGTCTCCGTACCTAGCTTTAGGGTTTCTATGGTTTGATAAGTTTTTGCCATCGTACGCTAAAAAGAAGAAGTAATATCTTGCACTCAATCGTTCTGCTTTTTGGTAACGCCATTAAACAATTCATTCTTCACAATTATCATTAAATTTAAGTCATGTCAAGTAAATTGTGCGTAATTCAAGCAATCCGCTCTGGGCTCGCGTAGACGAATAGGCCATAAGTACCATTTAGGGGTGCCTATGCTCGTGCCCCTCGATGGAGACTTTAATGATCTGATGATGAAGATGATAATATGTTATTAGTATATGGCGCTAATTTTACACATCTTATACCGGTTAGAGCCAAAATAAACTAATACATTTACATAACTAGTTTTGAGACTAAGCAGTAACGTGTTACCCTAGTACTAGAGATATAACTTTATAATTATTGGAATTTTATAAGGAAGTATAAGTTCAAGGATACCTATGCATAATATTTAAGTTTGGTACTAAAAATATACTAGTAATTTGCTTGGTTATTATGTTACGCTGCCAATATGCTACTGCTTTTAACTTTAATAGCCGGTACAGTCTACTGGATAAAGTTCTTATATTACTGATTTGCCCGCGGCTTCGCTCGCATTAAATTCGGGATAACATGGTACTTAATTTATCACTATATATAGGATTTCCCCTCCCTCCAACTTTAAAGGTTTCGGGGTCAATTTCAGATTTTTTTTAGCAAAAAATATGTTATAGTGAGCTAACCGTAAAAGATAGACATATGCTGTCGAGGACTTTTTTGTAGACCTTTCAAAGGAGAACAATACTTTCATACATGACTTTTGTGAAACTTTAACCGTTTACTCAGCGTACGCAGCGGAAGCTCCAAGTATGAAAAAATACCCCCGATTTTGAAACATCATTACTGCTCCGCTTTTATTACTCGTAGCGATGATGATATATAGCCTATAGCCTTCCTCGATAAATAAGCTATCTAACACTGAAAGAATTTTTCAAATCGAACCAGTAGTTCCTGAGATTAGCGCGTTCAAACAAACAAACAAACTCTTCAGCTTTATATATTAGTATAGAAGTATAGATTTGAATAATGAATAGTTTTGCGATAATCTCTCGCTTGACAGCAGTATCGACACGGAATAGGTTGGATTACTGAGCAAGCATTACGTCCGATCGTGCTATTAAAACGTAACAATTCGAATTTGTTTTGCCTGCCGTCTAATTTTTACTTCTGATCACGATATGGTTGTAATTTTCGATATTCGGCTTGGCCATAAATACACGATAAGCAAAACTGCGGGTGTACCTTACACCAAGACAGCGGTTACGACTCAAATTTCGTATCTGTTACAGTTGTACTAGCTGTCAAATGATTAGCGCGAAACGAAAATGACCAAAAAGTCGTATATCGGTCGAAGTGCAGTTACTACGGCATAGCTGCTAAAATTGAGGGCGATCGGCCAGCTGTTACCCGTCCTCTGCTGCCCGAATCGTTCAATTTAGTTATTAGGCAACGTTTTTACGTTGTCTTTTTTAGACGCAATTTTCTGTGTTGTTCACAGATCGGCCACAGCTTCACTAGGCAAGTGACGAGCGCTGGTTCACGGCCTATCTTAAGTTTTCATTCATCTAGATATTGTGATGTATAAAGTTACCGATTAGTTAACGTTTTTAGCCCCTTTATGTTTTATTATTACAAATATATTAACTTTATGACGACAGAAACCTTGCACGAAACCGGGTGGTCTGGCTGCTAAATGTCAATTAACATAAACAAGTGTATATTTATGTTAAACCATATAATTTGTGTTTGTGTGTTGTTAAGCGTATTCTATTTATATAGATAAAAGTGAATGTATATGTATGTCCTTTATGCATACTCCTAAAGTCTAACATTATGAATCTATAGTGGTCAAGGTTCCAATCAATTCTGACAAATAAATGTATTGGTCTATGCAACAGTATCTTTTTGCACATGTGACGGGCAGCTCTGTCTTGAAGTTTTGTATTGGTTTTCTATATCTTAATTAGCAACTTCATTTTATTGGTGACTGTACTCAGAAGTAAATTTTTGAAATACCTATTGTGTGTCTTACTAGATTCATTTCAAATGAAAAGAGTGAAATATAACTAAAGATACCATGACTATGTAACTAATAAAACTGTGCCAAGTAAGCTAAATCAAGAACACCAATTAAAATAATGAAGAATAGCCTACTACTTGCAGTTTTTATTACAAACGTATTAATAACGGAATGTAATGATTTCCCACAATCATCACTCTCGACAGGACTATCAGAAGATGGACGGTCAACGTTCACACAGATTGCAGCAAAATACGGGCACCCTGCCAAAGAATATGATATTGTCACGGAAGATGGATATATCCTAAAACTTTTCCAACTACCAGGAAACGCAAGTCGACCTGTGCTTTTAGTACATGGCAACATTGTTACCGCTGACAGCTGGATCATCAGAGGCAATATATCCCTTGCCATAACACTCGCTGACCAAGGATATGATGTATGGGCAATGAACGTAAGAGGCACCAGATATTCACCAGGGCACGTCACCCAATATGGATACACAAGCTGACCAGTTCTATAACTTCAGTTTCTACGAGATGGGCATATACGACCTCCCTTCAACTATTGACTTTGTGCTGCAAACTACGGGTCAGAAACAATTGATCACCATCGGTCACTCGCTAGGTACTACGCTGATCTACGTCATAGGATCCGAGAAGCCAGAATATAATGATAAAATCAAGCTGTCCATAGCACTATCACCTATATGCTTCATGGACAACTTGAAAGGCCTCGCGGCTCTTGCTCTTGCACTAGGAAAACTAGTGATAGAAATCACACAATTGCTCAACATCCACGGCATAAGTTATCAGCAGTTTGCGCCCATCGCGCACGCACTTTGCCTACAGCCTCTAGGGTACGAAATATGTGTTAACGGGATATTGTCTATGATTGCAGGTCCAAGTCGTCGAGGTATAGAACGTAATTTTTTATCCACATTTATAGGACACATGCCAGGTGGCACGTCGATAAAAATCTATCGACATTTATTTCAGATTTTCCAAAGAAAAGAGTTTACGAAATTCGATTACGGCAGAAATAATAATTTATTAACGTATGGTACTCCTTATCCTCCTGAGCTTAATTTAAGTAAAGTGACGATGAAGTCGCTCTGTTTACGGGTAAGACAGACTTTTTGGGTACGGTAAGAGATGCCAAGAAACTTAGATATTCTTTACCTAATGTGGTCCATTACCAAGTCTTGCCCTATGAACAGTTCAACCATGCCGATTTTATATGGGGGAGGTATATGCCGAAGAATCTATACCCACATTTACTTCCCTTAATAAAATACTATTCAGATCTCTAACTTACCGTAAAATTTAGATCTTCTTTATAAAATAAGTATTTAGGATTTATGTTGGGTGTATTGGTTATCCTAATTAAAAGTACCTACCTAGGTAATATATTTATTGTTACTGACTCCAATTACTGAGACTGCATGGGCTTCTTAGGTGTTCTCCAAATGAAAGTCTAGTATTAAAAATATGATTACATAAAATACAATTTTGAGTGTTGCAACTAGCGGGTCGCATTTACGGCGAAGCGCGCACGACATATTGCAGTAGGTGTGTGCGGTAAAGTTTTAATGTATTTATTATATAAAAAAGAAAAGTTTTTCTTGTTAAATTTATCATACTATTTAACAATATCATAATTATATGACCTTTAAGTAAAAACCTTTATTTTTCATTTGTTTTGAACGCACCTTATGACGCAATCTTATGGATTATGACGTGTGACTCGAGGGATGTTGTACAAAGATAATAATATCGATGCCAATAAAAAGCGAAATGTTTTTATTTAAAGATAAAATTTTATAAGCAAGCCAACTTCTATAAAATAAAATAATTATATTTGTGTTCTCATGAAAGTGGATTCTGTATTCAAGTGAATAAATATTTATAAAGGAGCCACTATAATTACTCATTATTACAACTTACTATAATTTCTTTAAACGTTATTTGGAACTTTTTAGACATTTTTGCTTTTAATACTACTTTGATTTGCTAATTAAAATTATTTACCTTTAAATTTTTGAGATACAAAATATTTTCCTTTCTTTAAAGCAAAACTTGTAATTTTTTTTAATTTTGAACTTGTTTAATTCAGTATTCAATCTCAAATAAATACTGCCAGGGCTCAGACAAAAAGTATCTTTTTTCAAAACAGAACCGATTATGCTAAAATAATGGTAATAAAAGATCAAACTTATTTTATAATTTATTTGTTCATTTTTTAAAGTTAACCTCATTGAAATAAATTATTCAATATATTTCTAAAATTGTATTTACATTTCTTTTTACTTTTAGTTCAAAAATTTTTTAGTGCTAGTTCATTATTTCCTTTAAAAATGTCGATATCTATATTTTTATACATACTCCATCACTAACACTAACCATGTGTTCGGAAATGTCAGAACTGTCAAACTAAAGTCAAGTTCGAATTACATGAAAATCCTACATAGCGGCAGAATAGTATTAAATAGAAAATAATGTGTGAAATTAGGACATAATCGTGAAAGTGGTGTCTAAAGGGTGTATTTTTAAGGCAATTGAATTCGACTGAATTGCAGTGCCGGTGACTTAAGTTACAGATAAATATTTAGGTTAAAGACTGCAAGTGTGTTAGAAAGATTTGTACAATGACTTTTCCTGACGGAAACGGCTATGTTACGGACTACGTGGGTCCACGTGAAAATACCAGGGGGTACACGGTGAAAGAGGCCTATACTAATGGTGAGTAGAAATTTCAATGTTCTCAAAATACAGAACTGAACACTTTTTCATAAAGCAAACAATATTGTATTAAATTAAATGAAACTGGATGGAATTTTATTAAATAGCCACAATCTTCCAATTATATAAAACTTTATTACTAAGGCATATATTGATTATTCCATCAATTTCTTAAGATCTTAATTTTAAGTATGAAATAGATTATTTCTTACCTACTTTACTCCTAGTTAACAACCTCGATACTACCAGATGGCTAGGTAACACTAGCTACAGTTCCCTCATCCTAAATGACAAAAGTGCATAACACTCCTGTTACATGGGACAATATCTGGCACTGCAGTGGTATCTTCCTAATCGACTCCGTATTGAGTCTACCACATAGTAAAGCAGTAGTAGTTATAGATATTTCAGATAATTAAGTGTTGTAGATGAATTTTAATAAGTCACTTATGATTCCATTACCTTGTTGATAAAATGTAGCTGGGAATTGCATCATGCATTTTGCATACAAAGTTGTAGCTTTATCAAATTGGTGGTCAAATATTGCTACACAATATTTTTGTTATTAAATAGAGTTGTTCATATTTTTAACTCTGTTTTCATTATATCCTTATTCAAACTTGCCGTCTAGAGTAATGATAAGCTATGATGATTACAACAGTGGATTGGATTCTGTGTCAAAAAAATACAGACAGTTTTAATATATTTTTCTTTTTCATTACTTATAAACTTTTTAAAACTTCACAAAGAACATCCATTACTTTTATCAAAATGAATCAAGATTAATTTTTAATTAATTTAAAATTAAGTACTCAGGAAAACCAATTTTTTTTTCAATTAATTTCAAAGATGTGTGTCAAGGCCTATCTTTTTATGTTAAAGTGTAAAATGTTGTAACAATAATATTACTTCGTCTTTTTGGTGCAAAAATGATGATGTATCATCATTATAACAATACTGTTTTAAGAGATTGCGGTAACCCCCCAGGACAGTCAAGATGCTCAAGTGATGGTTAGTGAATATGCCTGACCATATCAGAGGGGCATTGAAGGAGACAAACAACTAATTACAGTACAGACAGTTATTATTCCCTAATATTTGTTATGGCTTGTTGATAAAAAAAGATTATTTCAAACATATGTTTCACTATTCTATATATAATAAGTGATCAATGTTATCATTCAGTTACATGGAAACAAATAAATAACTATTCTAAGCTACTACTAACATGACCTAGCCAAGGATTGGTTTGTTGTGCTGTTTTAAACACAAGGTCACGGACAGATGATAAGCGGACTCTTATCATTGCCAATGGTAGGTATTATGAGTTATTATACATTACGCGTGAAGATATAAGGTAAAGATGTTAGGTAAGGAAGATGTTAGGCATAACATATAGAAATTGTGTCGAATATCCGTCGCACGCGGCGATAATTACTGCTTACTTATCTATCTTATTTATGCATAAATAATATAAGTAAGCAGTTATTATGACAACCCAACTGGTGATCGAGTGTAGGCTGCTACACCAAGGATTCCGGGTTCGATCCCCAGGCAGTACAAACAAATTGTATAGTGGAGGTTGAAATTGCATGCTGAATCACCTGATTGACTGAAATGAAAGATGATTCCTTGCTTCGGAGGGCACGTAAAGCCATCGGCCTTAGGATTATCTTAGTAGTCTATCCATCCACATTGGGCCCGCATAGTGAAATACCTCAAACTCTAATAGCATAGGAACTTCGCAGCTGATGTTAAGATAAACTAGAACTTTGGGGGGTATAGTTCCAAGTTTTGCATAAATTTGTTAGCCTGAGCCGGTCAAGCTGAGTTGAAAAGTCCGTGCAAAAAGAATTGGCAAAAATACGGGGAATGGACAGAATTCATGCTGCTGAATTGGTCAAAAGCTTTAGAACTTCCCCGACGATCCGACTTCTTTAGATCACGTAACGCTTCAAGACCGAGGGTCCCTCCCCAGCCGGCGGGGGGCCAACGTGGCGGGTCCCCCTACGACTAGTAATCATAGTTATCAGCACGTACCGGGTCGCTTTTCTCGCAAAAATACAGGTACTAGGTTACCTAGCCCACCCTGCAACGCCCTAAGCCGAAGTTCTCGTCCCACTCTGTATACTCTTAGGCTCGTTGCTGCATGCAATGAGCTAAGCCGAGAGCCATCTGTGGCCAACAAAGAATAGTCATTCCGAAAAAAAATTCTAGAAAATTCGACAAGAATTTCATCTAACCAGATTTAACCGTATGCCAGCGAGTACCGGTCACATCGAGTAGTAATTGTTATGTCATAAATGGTACTGATTTGGAGCGAATACGTGATTTATTAGGAGTACATTATTTTATTGTAAGCGTAACGATCAATTGCGAATGTCTCGCTACATTTGACTTCAGTTGGTCAGTTGCGCGCGTGCGTTGTCTTTCGGGCAAGTTTTGGAAGATGTGGCTGATGTGTAGTAATTGTACTTTTTAAACTTAAATTGAAACGGGTTTCTTCATGAAATGTTAAATTAATAATATGTATTACTAGGTGGTAGACTCGGTACTGAGTCGTCTAGGTACGTACCACCGCAGTGCCCAGATATCGTCTCGTAAACAGGAGTGTAATGCACTTTGTGTTTCGGGATGAGGGCACTGTAGCTAGTGAAATTAATGGGTTCGCATTGATGGAGGATAATAACTATCAGTTGTTGGTATCCTTCAATACCGCTCTGTCATAGTCCTGATCGTCCTGTACACATATAACATTTAAAAATGTTTTGAATTCTCTTGATATCTGGGTGACCGACATAGCGTTACAGGATTAGAAAGTTGAAGTGGCAGTGGGCAGGGTACATAGTACGTAGAACCGATGGCTAGGGGCGGAAGGTTCTCGAGTAGCGTCCACGTAAAAGGAAACAAAGCGTAGACCGCCCCCAAGTAGATGGCCGGATGCCCATGTTAAGGTGGCGGTAGCAGATGGATGTCAACTGCTAGGGATGGTCCGAAATGGAAATCAGGGAGGCCATTGTTCACAGTAGTAGCTTCATTTGACATTCATAATTCTATAAGGACCTAAACTGAATAAACACTTTTCATTTTCATTTTCAGTGGATATATTAGGCTGTAATAATGATGATGAAATTCGCTTGGTTTGTATGACGATACTCTTGTAGTATACTTATTTAATGTATGATAATGACTGGACTAGTGATCTGACCGATTGATTGTCGATACGAATCCACGGGGACATCGTGTAGGTAGAGCATACAACCCTAATACGGGTAGGCGTGGCCTCTTCGGTGGGGACATATAATGAGATGAAGATGACTTATTTGAATTACATATAAACTACCAGCAAAATAGATTTAATCTCAGCAAGCAAGTCTTCCTACGATGCAAATGGACTGAAGTTGCGGTGTTTCTTATGATCATTAAGTTTTTGACATCTAGAAAAAACATTTCTGTCTAACGTTTTTGTCTGTGGTCGCCTGCGGCGTCTTTATAGCTTTTTGATACTGGTCAACATTGGCGGAATCGTGGCTAACACGCTTAGCCAAATATAAAGAAGAAGAAGAAGATACTGTCAATGACATTTGGGTACGTGTGGTTTACGGCCAATTTCCCATAGCATGATCTGATGATGAATGGCTTTATTTAGACCTAGTATATTGCCTTATGATAAACATAGTGATTATCTGAAACCGTCATGATGTTAATGGTAAACACTAAAGGAGAATTTTTGGTAGATAATTTGTAATTTAAGGACATATTTGATATTACAATGAAATAAATTACCCCCACTCCCATTCCCTACTTCCATAGTTCGAAATAGGTCCTAACTAAATAGTGTAGACGAAAAGCTAATAGCACGACAAATACAGACAATTACTATAAGACACAAACATAAATACAACATATATCCCGTTAATTATCGAATAAAAAAGTTCTTTGCAAAACAGCCGGCATACAGTAAGCAATTCAATGATTGAGTCGCTGTTTGTGAATTAAATTTGATTGGTTTGATTTAAATGACCGACTCTATATTGGTACTGTTTAATAAACGGTCATTCACAGAGAGTACTGTGTTTAACTTACTTTTTATTATTAATATTCTAAACTCAAATGTTTTTAAGTTTAAGTTCGGAAAAAGTTCCTACTTTTATTATTTACTTCGAGAAGAACCGGCAGGAAACTCGATAGTCACTCACTTTAAACTTATTATAATATTGGTTACAGAGTTTTGTCGTTTACCTAAACTTAATATAGAAAAAATGTAGTATAAAGATTTTGTAACAGGAACACTATGTGCAAGACTACACATCTTTATCCGATAAACGTTTGTCTATAGTATAGTAACCTTTCTTCATAACGATTTCTTATATCATCAAATGAAACTGGTGAAAGGAAAATTCGGCAAGCTTTTGTGTTATTTTCAAAGATCTTTTTGCCTCTACCAAGCAAATGTTGTAATTATCACAAGTATCTACGTATCGACACACTACGTTATAGAAAGAATAGGAGTTAACCTGAATATACCACTGTACGAAACGTATAATAAACATTTGTCCCTAAATGGAAAGCCTTAAGCATGTGTTATATGTACAAAATATGCACTGCTTGGCAAGCAAAAAATCTTATTAAAGAAAGTTCTAAATGGTCACGTTTTGCTGACTTTAATGAAGCGTTTGCTGAATGAAAATTTCATATTTTAGAAAACTTGTATTAAGTAATTTGTATATATTAAGAGTGACCTATTTAAAAATATATGTTCTTGACAGTTAAGAAAATAGACACAATTGAAAATGTATTGTCCACTCTACTCTAGCGTCTTGTGTCTACTAAGCGTCAGGTATACCAAATCGGTCACTGCGGAAACTAAGTACTTCTCTCTCCCTAAAACAGGGACAAACAGGGTACGTCCATACGAGAAGGTCTCATTTTGCGCTAGATATCCCGGTCCTCCAGTTTCCTCATCCAGCCTCCACTAGCGAACTTGCGAAAGTCGTCAGTCCATCGGGCCGGAAGGTGTCCTACGCTACGCTTGCCAAGATGCATTTCCACTCCAGAACATATCTGCTCCAACAGCCATTGGTTCTAGGACATACGAATGAAATACATATATCCTATGTCATATGAATGAAAAATGAGACCAACTACCAGGGGCGTGTTTCCCTTAGGTGGTGGGTGTGCGTTGCACCCGGGCGCCGAGCGCCGCTCGCCGTTCAAAACCGAAAAATACTCAAATTTTATCCACAAGAAATTTGACAGTACCTATATGGTAACTTGATGTGCTTTTATATATATATAGAGGTGGCTAAAGGAATATGGAGTCCTCACCCTTAAGCGGCCGGAAAAACTGCACTTGTACTTTGTCGCCACATGAGCTAGAGCCCTGCCAACCACCACCATAAGAATGTAGTCGGGACCGACGACATAACTGCTTTCAAAACCTGACAACTTAAGCCTCGTATATTTTCCAGGTGGCATCAAAGCGGGTGCGACCCGTCTGGCGGGCCTCACCTACAGTATGCTGTCCCGGCGGAAGGCAGCCGAGGAGGGCGCGGCGCGTCTGGCTCGCGTGCTGTCGCCGCTGGACCTGACCGCGCTGGGCGTCGCCAGCACGCTGGGCGTGGGCGTGTACGTGCTGGCCGGGGACGTGGCCAAGAATTACGCGGGGCCCGCGGTCATACTGTCCTTCTTGCTGGCGGCGGTGGCGAGCGTGTTTGCTGGTGGGTGCTTGGTGTACGGATTATAGACATCCAAATATAGTGACAGTGACAGAGATACAGTGACAGATAACCATATCGATGATTGGT
Organism: Leucinodes orbonalis; assembly: GCA_019425675.1. NCBI lineage: Eukaryota > Metazoa > Arthropoda > Insecta > Lepidoptera > Crambidae > Leucinodes > Leucinodes orbonalis. The sequence goes on along the minus strand of PQWD01004943.1, from coordinate 52,637 downwards.
GTCGTTGGTTACTAGCGTTTCTTCTGGTGGCAATGGCTAGCGTGTTAAATGTTTAGTGGATGGAAGCATGTTTAGTTATTTTTAAGAAGGAGCCAACTTCAAAGCCAACAGAAGGTAACAACCAAGTAGGGATAACATTTGTGGACTGCAACTGGTTTTGGACTTGTTGGTGTTGTCGTGTCTTTCGGTGGCAATGGCTATCATGTTTACTAGTTATTAGATAGACATTTAGTTGGTACTGAATGGACAGCCATTTTAGTAATACCCAGATAGGGAGTATAGTTATTAGACTGGTTGGTTGGTCTACTTGCGATTCTTATGGTGGCGTCGGCCGGCGTGATTTTTGGTAAGTTGCTGCTAGTAGATAAGCAGTTGTCATCAAAGCCTCTGCGGTTTGCTCGCGTGCTGTCGGCGCTGGACCTGACCGCGCTGGGCGTCGGCAGCACGCTGGGCGTGGGCGTATACGTGCTGGCCGGAGACGTGGCCAATAACTACGCGGGGCCCGCGGTCATACTGTCCTTCCTGCTGGCGGCGGTGGCGAGCGTGTTTGTTGGTGGGTGAGAGGTTGCATGGTGTTCCGATAAGAGTGCAGTGACATCCAAATATAAGAATATATTTATTGTCTCTTTTTAAACATTTTACAAAAAAACATTCAAAAATATAAAAATATGTGTGTGCGACAAAGGGAAGGAGCTCAGCTGAGTTTGCAACGAGAACAATCTCGGTCATCGCTGTTTTTCAGCTACTCCCCTATATAGTGACAGTTACAAAAGGACAGTGACACAAGGATAGTTGTTAACCACATCAATGGTTGAAATCTTTGGTCTTCTATCGTTTCTTCTAGTGGCAATGGCTAACTGTTTAGTGGATGGAAGCATGTGTAGCTACTACTAAAAAGGAGTTAATTTAGTAACGCCAAGGTAGGGATAACTTTGTTGAACTGCAACTGGGTTTGGACTCGGTCTAGTGTCGTTTCTTCTGTAATAATTAGCGAGTATTAAGTATTCAACCAATTTGGTGTCAGCGGATTGTAGTAATCCATAATTCAACTTTAATTTTCAAAGGTAGGATAACAAAATTATGGAGGTAACATGGTGTCCTAACTGCGTTCGTCCACCAACGAGTCGCTGATAAAGACGGCAGTTGTCACACACAGTATTGTAGACGTAACTGTTATTGTAAATGTGATATTTTAATTTGATTCTTCTTAGTGCTACTACTACAAGTAGGTACTACCTACCTATGTGATATCTATGTAATTTTTGCTTATTTATCTTCTTGTATTTTTCGTTATTATATTATTAAATATATGTACGTTATCCGACGCTCTTACGGTGAAGGAAAACATCGTGAGGAAACCTTCATGCATGCCTGCGAAGAGATTCGAAGGTTGTGTGTGAAGTCGTCAAATCCGCACTGGGCCCGCGTGGACGACTAAGGCCTAATCACCGTATACGGGTAGGCTCGTGCCCCTCAGTGGGGACGTTTAATGAGCTGATGATGATGATGATTTTTCGTTATGTCCATAAAGGTTACTTACTTAAAACTTAAAGCCATTTTTAATGAAAAAGCATAATAAGATTGCATGTTTTGTTTCATTGTTTCAGGTCTATGCTACGCGGAGTTCGGCGCTCGAGTGCCGAAAGCTGGCTCCGCCTACGTGTACAGTTACGTGTGCGTCGGGGAGTTCATCGCGTTCATTATTGGCTGGAACCTCATTCTGGAATATATCATAGGTATTGTATTTACCACAGATTTCCCAATACAGGAGATGGGGCAAGCCGCGTTTTTCTCTCAACGAGCATACACTGGCTGCCAGTTTACGCTCTGTGAGACGAGTCAAGACGCACGAATATTAGAAGAAATTACCGTTTTTTCCCAAAATGCCATCCTGTGCAATTGTAACATGCCATCATCGCAATGAATCAGTAAATTTACCAAGAAATATAATAACTTTTCACAGCTAAGAACCGAAAAGAAATTGCGACACTGGGACTGCCTATAAACTTGGCGGCTTGTCCAGTCTAATTGTTTATTCGGATGTCTGTGGTATTTACTTAAAACTTGAGAAAACTAACTATACGTATGTGTAGTGCGGCTTGATCATTTTTTCGTTGATGTACCTTCGCAATTGTGCATACAGTTAGTGTATTGTTTATTTATGTCGGCTGTGCACTTTTTCATTCTTGTGCGAAGTGTAATTTGCGAGTTTCGGTGGCAGTATCACGGAACATCAGGAGAACCGTCGGCTCGTATACTAATAAGGTGGTAGACTCGGTACTTAGTTATCTAGTTACCACCTAGCTACCACCGCAGTGCTAGATATCGTCCCGCAATAAAGGAGTGTTTTTTGCTCTTTTTTGTTTCGGGATGTGGTCACTGTAGCTAGTAAAACCGGGAAGAGATAGAGATATCTGTCGTCTCGCGTGGCGGGCGCAGGGCAGTGTTGATGGAAAATAATGACTACCTTCTGTTATTGATTACTTTCAACACTGCGTATGTCATGGTTAGGCGTATCATGCACCACCAGGTGAGAGAACTGCACTTAACCCTTTGACCACCAATGACGCCTTAAGGCACCAGACACAATGGAATTTCTATTGTGTCTTGATTTCCGGCGTTCAATGGGTTAATATCTATCTAATAATAAGTGCATGAAATACTTTTTAAAACATCACTTATGAGACTTAAAAAAAAACTTATTACCTAATTTCTCATACTTCCTTTATCAGGGGCAGCATCAGTGGTGAAAGCGCTGAGCGAGTACCTGGACTCCTTGCTGGACAAAGCCATATCCACGACCCTACAGGACCTATGCCGTTGGACTCGCCCCACTTGGCGAGGTACCCAGACTTGTTCGCCTTCACGGTCATCATGGTATTTTCAGGTATGAAATAATCGATACGAGTACACTCGTTTTGTTATAAAGTAATAATAAATGTCAAAAAAAATCTAATTTTTTTAAATAAAAACTTATAGTTTTTGCGGAGGACTGGAAAACCTGTCAATTTAAAAGGTTACTGCTTTATTTGTTAACCATATTCTATGAAAAACTCAATTGAATGATAAACAATAAGGATCCCTATCCCTAATAAGGATATCCTTCTTCATTTCAAGAGAGGGTTGCTATGATATTTATGAGCCTATACACGTTCGCTTTCATTACAGGGTAAAACAATGCCTCAGCTGCGCTTCCCTCTAAAGTAAAAATTAAACATCACATATTGTTTTGAGTTTAATTTGCGAAATATGTCTATGCGATTCTTTTTTTTTTCTTTTTGGATGTCTAATGTTTACGTTTTATTATTGATCATGCTGTGTTTACACGTTTTTTTAGTAATAATCTAGTTTAAGTCTACAATTGTTACTGTTATATTTTTTGTCTTGATTGTTACTTGTTGTGTATGCCATACATAAATAAAAATAAATAAATATTGCATAGAGTTTAATCCATACAGGTTTTTTCTGGTGCGATGATAAGTTTCCTCACGATGTTTTCCTTCACCGTAAGAGCGTCGGATAACGTACATATAATTTCGAAAATTCGAAAACACATTGGTACGTGGCGACATTTCAACCTGCGCCCTCTCAGTCGGAAAGCAACAGTCCACACCATTGAGCCACCGACGCTCATAATATTGGTTTCTAAGAATACCTGGAGTGGAAGTTATTATATAGAGGCCTATGTTCAGCAGTAGACATCATGTGGCTGATATGATGATGATGATGATGAAGAATACCTTTCGATTTCCAGTCGCGTTGGCATTCGGAGTGAAGGAGTCAACTAAATTCAACAATTTCTGCACCGGCGTCAATTTGTGCGTGGTGTTGTTTGTCATCATCTCTGGATCTTTTAAAGGTAACTTTCAAATTCAAATGTTCTTCCAGCCAGTGAAATTTATACATGGTTTTACTGTCACGGGAAAATTACATTTACTACTTTTATCTTTCGGACGTCGGTGGCTCAGTGGTGTGGACTGTCGCCTTCCTACCGGGAGGGCTGAGGTTCAAATCCGACACGTACAATATATTTTCGAATTTTCAAAATATATGTACGTTATCCGACGCTCTTACGGTGAAGGAAACATCGTGAGGAAACTTCATGCACGCCTGCGAAGAGATTCGAATGTTGTGTGTGAAGTCGTCCAATCGCACTGGACCCGCGTGACGACTAGGCCTAATCACCCTATACGGGTAGGTCTCGTGCCCCTCGGTGGGGACGTTAATGAGCTGATGATTGATGATGACTACTTTTATCTCCAAAATAATGGGTAACGACATGCCTTGAATTCTAAAAATTCAACCAAATACCACTAATTAAAATGGACTCTATAACAAAGTAGTTTGTTCTTGAATATCATATCTATTTTGAATTCAAACACTTAAATCACAACACAGTATATGTAAGTTTTTATGCATCTCTTTACATATTTAATACAGTCGACACATACGATTAATGGGTTGACCTCGTTTGTGTAGTGTTTATTAGGTATTAAAATTCTTTTTGTTGTCTGTGGTTTGTTTTCCAATAATGTTAAAAAATATTTTATTATTAAATTCCACTTTTAAGCTATATACAAAAACTATAGTATCTTTCGATATAATATAAATTATTATTATTAAGTCGTATCGTCAAAAAGTATTCTTATTTTAACCCTTTGACCGTCAATGACACCTTAAGGCGCCAGACAAAATAGATTTTCTATTGTGTCTGGATTACCAGCTCAATGGATTAAACTTGTTTTGATAAACAGATAATTTTGTGACTGTAATTACAGCGGACACAAGCAACTGGCGTATTCCCGCCTCCGAAGTGCCGAAAGGCGGTAAAAAGGACTTCGGCAGCGGCGGGTTCGCGCCGTACGGCCTCGCCGGTATTATCAAGGGGGCTGCAGTTTGCTTCTACGGGTTCATTGGTGAGTCAATAGACTCTTAAATACATACATACTATTATGAAAAGTTGGTTGGGTCACGTTAAATTACGTCACGCTTTAAGGGGAGGGAGGGGTTCTACGAAGTATGACAGTGTGTGACATGGGGAACGAAAGGGTCCTTAAGTGTCATTCCAAAATTAATGCATAATAATAATAAATATTCACTGACATTGAACTAACGTTCTGTGGATGTAAACTTGAAATAAAATATTTTTATTTTATTTTATTATTTTATTGACACAGCGCCATCTAGCCGCAAGTTAAGCGTGAAGCCTGTATTATGGATGCTAAACAACAACAACGGATAAACATAATTGTACACATTTTTTTGTAAATACATATTATTATTTATAGAAAACACCCAGATCATTACAAACAGACTTGTTCATGTACACAAATGTTTGTAATGCCCTAGAATAGAACCCAGAACTCTTGGTAGCCGACGTCTCGACCGCATGGGTCGTCTTACCAATGAGCCACCAACGCTCGTAGTTACTTTTTTATGTTGTGTGTGTACAGGACGGTCTGGACGCTCACCTGATGGTAAGTGATACGCCTAACTATGACAGAGTGGTATTGAAGAAGACCAACAACTGATAGTTATTATCCTCCATCAATGCCGCACTGCGCCCGACACCCGAGACGACAGATGTTAGGTCTCTTATACATAGTATATATTATTTTATTTGTGTTTATACCAATAGTTATATATAACAATAGTTATTTGTAAGGTTTCGATTGCGTGGCGACGGCGGGTGAAGAGGCGCGTCGGCCGCAGAAGTCTATTCCTTTCGCGGTGGTGGCTTCGCTTCTGGTCGTGTTCCTGGCGTACTGTGGGGTATCCTCGGTGCTTACCCTCATGCTGCCTTACTACATGCAGGTATGACGGATATAAAATAAATAAAATTTATTTCATTAAATTCATTCATGTCATAAAAATATTGTTTTTAGTTGTATGGATAAAATGTCACTAACATAGTGGTTAAGTTTATATAATACTAACAAATACATACGGACCTTGTCTGTAATAAATTGTATATTATTATTTCAGTTTGACATCATATAATTGTGTCCATAATCATTATCAAGCCATAGTACGTTAATAACAGTTAATAGATCATCATCATCAGCTCATTAAACGTCCCCACCGAGGGGTACGAGCCTACCCGTATACGGTGATTAGGCCTTAGTCGTCCACGCGGGCCCAGTGCGGATTGGACGACTTCACACACAACCTTCGAATCTCTTCGCAGGCGTGCATGAAGGTTTCCTCACGATGTTTTCCTTCACCGTAAGAGCGTCGGATAACGTACATATACTTTCGAAAATTCGAAAATACATTGGTACGTGTCGGGATTTGAACCTCAGCCTTCCCGGTAGGAAGGCGACAGTCCACAACACTGAGCCACCGACGCTCTTGTTAATAGATATATAGGGTGAAATCGAAAACATGTGCAATGTTTTTAAAATAAGTATTTACTTTAAGTACTTCCCCAAATGAGGCAAATCTTTTGATACAAATATAAAATATATTTTAAACCTTAAAAATCATGTCAATCACTTTGCAATTGATCAATAATGCATATTACAATTAAAAAAGTATAAAAATGTTTTCAATTAAAAAATGGGGTCAGATGGGTTTATGGCACGCGGTGCGGCAAGCTATAATAAAATATCGAAGAGCTCAATTTATGTCTTTCTCTCTTCAACCTATTGCAGTCCACTGCTGGACATAGGTCTCCCCCATTTTGCGCCAGACATCCCGGTCCTCCGCCTTTCTCATCCAGCTTCCACCAGCGACCTTTCGCAAGTCGTCGGTCAATTTATGTATTTGTCATTAATTTTTGAATACTTTTATGGAAAATCTATTAGGTATTTGGTTCCCATAAAATATTCTATAATATAAGTACAATAATAAGTCGAAAGGATGCTTCAAAATTCACCCTATATATTTCCATTGCTTTTATCTAGCATACTTAATATTCATAATTTAAATTTTTTAGAGTCCTAGTGTACTTGTCCTCTGCCCTTTTTCCTTTATTGTTAAGTCAAAATTCATATAAGAAAGAAAGAAAGAAAGAAAATATTTATTTGGCGCAATAAAATTGTACATGTTAATTCCTTAGTACTAAAAATAATTATAATGCTACCAAAATGGTGGCCACTCAGCTAATGCCAAGACAGTTTTGTCAAGGCGCTGTTTTGCAGTGGAACCAAAGACAAAAAAAGAAATAAAAAGAAAATTTAATAAAAATGCTATATGCGCATAAGAGGAATTACAAAATATGTAGTAAATGTGAATCTACACTAAAAATATAATACATATATATAAACATCAATATTATCAAATAATAGTAATAGATATCTAAGATAAGTAATAAATATATATCATAATTATTATAAGTAATAGATAGTTTAGTATATCCTTGTCTATAAATACATTATGTACATACAAAATGATATATATTGAACGACCGCTACTGGCCTGAACGTTGCTTATCAATTAAATACCTTTTCAATTGAGCTTTAAAAGAATTGACTGATTATATAATCAGATTAGGCTTACAAAAAGCACTTATGAACGTCAAAAAGAATACAAAAAATACATCTAAAATACCAAAGTAAAGCACAATTATGAATTTTGATACTTGGAAAACAGCGCTTCGGCGTTTTGGCCTGTTGAGAAAGAAGCACCCATGAAAACTCAACAGTACAGCCTTTTTTTAACAATTATTTAATTTACAGATATTTCATAAACACTGAAGTAGCTGAGCAGTTTAAGACCATGGATTTTTATCACATAAATATTCGTCAATAGTATAGTACCCTTTTTTAGAAAGGTGTTTTTTTATTCTTGTTTTAAAATATCGCTCGTAGCGAGAAGGCTGCCTTTGCCCACTGATCTGTTATAATTTGCACACGGCACTATTTCTTAGTTCGTGCGCTTAGGAATCAATTCTGGAGTAAGGTTCACGTCCTAGCTATAAATATTGCATCTTAATGGCCAATTGACGTATATTTCTATATTGTTTTGTCTTGTATTCAGGACGAGAAAGCTCCGTTCCCGTACGTGTATGACCAGCTCGGGTGGCCGTGGGCCAAGTACGCTGTCAGCGTTGGAGCCATCTGCGCTTTGCTGTCCAGGTAATTGGGTATTTGACACCACTAATCGTTGATGCACTTTTTATGAACTATCAAAAAGGAACGTTTCCATATATTTTGTATGAGATTATTGAAACGTGACGTCATTGCACACTAACATCAATTGACCTAATATTTATTGGTTTCAGTGTATTTAAAAATACAATATTGCAAATAAACAAAAGTGATCAATGAAACGACATGTAAAATAAAGTGCACTTTTATGCAAATAAGGTTTAGTATTTTGCTGCTGTCTACCCTAAACGGGTAGGCTCGTGCCCCTCGGTGGGGACATAATGAGCTGAAACCCATTCAACTACGGTCTCCACTCCAGAACTCGTCTGCTCCAACGGCCATCGGTTCTGCGACATACTTGACCAGCCCACTGCCACTTCAACTTGCTGATCCGGCGGGCTATGTCGGTAACTTTAGTTCTCTTACGGATTAAATCATTTCTGATGTTATCCCTAAGAGAGATTTCGAGCATAATTAATGAGCTATTGATAAAATAAATTGTTTATTTCTTCAGTCTCCTAGGTGCCGTATTCCCGCTACCTCGGATTATCTACGCGATGGCTTCAGACGGGCTACTGTTCAAGTTTCTGGGACGTGTAAGCGATCGTTTTCAGACTCCGCTCGTTGGGACCATGCTTGCTGGGCTGTTCACAGGTATACCTACTTGTGTAATACAATTTACAGGTATGAATAAACTGCAGATTTCAGATCAGATCAATAAGTGACCAAACATTAATTTTCTCTTTGACAGTACTGAATCGATCTGATGTATCGACAAATGTTAAATCCGGTTGAAGCCGCATATGGGTCAGAATGCCTTTTTTAATTAACGCTTTCGCGCGGGCGATATCACCCTTTTTTAATATGCGAAATTTTACCCTTTGACCGCCAATGACGCCTTAAGACGCCGGATTAGATTTTCTATTGTGTCTGGATTCCCGGCGTTCAATGGGGTAAATATAATTAGTAATTATGATAAATCGTAAAAATAATTTGATCTTTTAAATTTATATTCCCAATTGTCTAGATAGTTTGTAATATAAATAAGTAGGTATGCATGTAACTTTACAGATGCGCTTGTACGTAACTCGGTTTAAAATTGACAGAGACCTTCGTAATTAACTATGCGTTTTATAGTTAAATTGAGCTTGTGTGTAATTGTGTATATTTAATCTAAGGCGGCTATCAAAAAACCAATAAAAAAATTTTACAAATTACCGACTTGAAGATTATTATGGCTTATTATATATCACCCTATACGGGTAGGCTCGTGCCCCTCGGTGGGGACGTTTAATGAGCTGATGATGATGATGATGATGATGATTATATATCCACAGACTGTTATAAAGTCACATGAAATCTAACAACGAAATTTGGTTTGAACATTATCGAGTCTGTAGTTTTTTTCATACGTCAAACGGTGAATTACTATTTTCTCATAATAAAGCTGTAGTAGGTGCCTAAGTAAATGAAAATTATACGATTTTATGTTATTGTATGCTGCGGAACCCACCACGGGCGAGTCCGACTCGCATTTGCTCAATTTTTAATATTAGTATGAATTTTGCAGGGACTCTAGCGATGGTGTTCGAACTGGAACAGCTGATTCATATGATGTCCATTGGTACGCTGCTCGCTTACTCTATGGTGGCGTCGTGCGTACTTTTACTTAGGTGAGATAATAATTTTTGCCAGTATTATTTTTTTATTTTGTGATATTTGCTGAGAGAAATGACTATACACGTTTTGGGTCGTAATGAAGTTAGTATGGGACGATTGATAATGGTAGTACATTAAAATAACCCTTCATAACCTCCACTTTTCTATTGCGGGACTGATTAGACGGAAAGGTTCGAATTAACTTTTGTGTCAACAATAGTAAACATTTGGGTCAACAAACGTAAACATTTGTATTGCTTTTTCAGTTTTGAAAATATGTACTCCATTTATGTAAGAGCGGAATCCCTAGTACAGGCAATTTCTGCTTAAAAGGAGATTCCGACATATTATGTTTGTATTATTTTCTTTCTTCTTCTTTTATATATGTAATAACTTTTTTATTTGCCCACACACTTTAATCGTCCTAGTTTTTAATCTTTAGTTTAAGTAAACTATTGTAATCTCGGTTGAATTTTTGAGCATACTATGTATGGATTACTGTCTAGACTTTTGTGAAATAAAAACTATCAATCATATATCATCATCATCAGCTCATTAAACGTCCCCACCGAGGGGCACGAGCCTACCCGTATAGGGTGATTAGGCCTTAGTCGTCCACGCGGGCCCAGTGCGGATTGGACGACTTCACACACAACCTTCGAATCTCTTCGCAGGCGTGCATGAAGGTTTCCTCACGATGTTTTCCTTCACCGTAAGAGCGTCGGATATCAATATGTAAGTATATGTAAGTGTATGTAAGGAAAAACTATCAATATGAAAAACTAATGGCAGTAATATGTTCGTGTACCATAAATAAATAAATAACAATATTCTGGAAATAATAAACAATTATTTGATTTTTTTAATAACTTCGGTATATATACAGGTACGAGTGTAGCCCGTCTACACAGAAGACTCGTATAGAGCGGTCGCCTCTTACTGTATTGCGACAACTCGCTAACGCAGACGGACACGCCACACCCACACGTCTTAGCGCTGCCATAGTCAGCCTGCTCGTCACACTCTACGGTTAGTAAATAGTTTATAATAGTTTTTGTAATCACCATAACTATACAAGATTTCTATGTTTTTTTTTTCACTATAACCATACAAGGTTTCTAGTTTTTTTTTCCACCATAACCATAAACGATTTCTATGCTTATAGTTACATACTAGCTGTTCCACGCAATTTAAGATATTCTCCCGCAGTAACATACAAGCTCAAAAGACGCGAGGCCGCTGCAAGGAACAATATTTCTTAATTTATCTATATAAAAAAGTTTTTTTTCCAAACTAAATGTAGTCCTTTTTCCTTATAACATCAGCTACATGCCAGCTGTCCAACCATTTCAGTGCTTACCCGGAGCAGAGAGGCAACAGTTTGAAAAATTTGTTTTGGTGTTTAACAGTATATATATTTATTAGCATTTAGTAAAAACGATAGTTTCAATATTACAAACAGACACTCTAATTTTATTTGTATGTCATAGAGTGGTGTAAAAATAATAAATGAATATCCACTGACATTCACACAGCACCATCTAGCCCAAATTATAGTGGAGCTATAGTATGGGTACTAAACAACGGATAAACATACTTATGGTTTTTTTTTGTAAATATATTTCATCATCATCAGCTCATTAAACGTCCCCACCGAGGGGCACGAGCCTACCCGTATAGGGTGATTAGGCCTTAGTCATCCACGCGGGCCCAGTGCAGATTGGACGACTTCACACACAACCTTCGAATCTCTTCGCAGGCGTGCATGAAGGTTTCCTCACGATGTTTTCCTTCACCGTAAGAGCGTCGGATAACGTACATATATTTATCGAAAATTCGAAAATACATTGGTACGTGTCGGGATTTGAACCTCAGCCCTCCCGGTAGGAAGGCGACAGTCCACACCACTGAGCCACCGACGCTCTTCAATATATTTAACGGACAGAATTTCACATTGAATAATATCAATACAATCTCAAATATAATATTTAACGAAATTCGACATTATATTGTATATGCTTTTTTATGTTTGTTCGCGGATATTTTCGTTGTATATGAACCGATTTTAATGATTCTTGTCCCAATAGGTGTTTGGTGTTTCCTAATGATGTGGAGTATCAATCAGCACGGCTCTGATATATTGAATGGTCACGTCGGGCCCATCGTCGCCCTCTCTGTGGGGGCTGTGCTGGTGGTGTCTACCCTCTACTCCATATCCCGCCAGCCCGTTTCCGAGAAGAAATTGGCGTTTTCTGTGAGTATTTTTTTTATTGATTCCATCTCAACAATTTATTTTTTATTATTTTTCATATATTTTTTGCAATTATGTAAGGTTATGAACGATATGGCGTAACATTGATGTACGTATAATAAATTTAATTATATGTGCTTACAATGTACTGGATTTTTCAAGTAAACCTTATGTTACGGTAACAAAGGCGTACATTTTTGGAGTTGTTATTATACTTTCTGTAGTTTGAGGTTTGATATATTTCGTTGAATGGAATATTAATATCATTTATCGGCTTTAAAACAAAAAAATAAGGTTCAATTAATTTAATTTAATTTGTTCACTCTTATAAGGATTCGTAAATTCGGCCAAATCAACTAAAGTTCTTTATCCAGTGTCATATAAAGCAATAAGTTAACATGATTAAAAAATTAATAAATAAATATCCACTGACACACACACACAGCACCATCTAGCCCTAAACTAAGCATTAGCCTGTAATATGGGTTCTAAACAACGGATAAACATACTTATTTGGAAATACATATTATACATAGAAACACCCAGACCAATACAAACAGACATGTTCATGCACTCAAATGTTTGTACTGCCCGGGAATCGAACCAGGAACCTTTGGTCTAGTAGCCAACGTGTCAACCATTACACCAAATAGGTCGTCATATTACCTTAAAACAATAACGTTCATAATTATTTTTTTCACTCGTATAAAGAGGTCTTAATATATATCTTAATCGTGACTTTAAACCGATGAACTGAGATTCTTTATCTTACTGACATATTAAGCAACTAAATGAACATAATTTGTTTAGGTATACTCTAGAAAGAATCGTAATATCAATTTAATTTTATTTTAATATTAATTTATTTTAATGAATTATATATATAATTTAAATAAAATAATTTTTAAATGTATTTTTATTTATTATGAGATCTATTTAAAAATATATATATTATTAATTTTAATTATCTTTTTTATTTAATTATTATTTAATATATTTAAATTTATAGTTTTTTTTAATTTATATTATTTTATATTTTAATTTTAATTTTATAATTTTATTATTGTTGTTGAATTTATTTAACTTTTATTACATTTTTTATTTTATTTATTAATTTATTTAAAATTAATATTAATATTATATGGATGATTATATATTTGTAATAATTATTTAATTATAATTTTAATAATAATTAAAACTTTTATATATTTATAATTTATTTATATAATATTAAATAACATAGTTTAATTATTTTTTAATAAATATTTTTATTATTTTTTTATAACTATATATATAATATCTTATATTTATGTATAATTTATTGTTATTTAATTTTATATATTATTTATTTTTAAATTATATAATTTTATTATTATTATTTATTTATTATTGAATATAAATTTATATATATATTAAATATATTTTATTTTTTATTATATTTTTATATTATATTTAAAGATATATTTATTTATTAATCTATATTATTAGTATTTTGTTTTGTATATTGTTATAGTAATTTATAAAATTATTATAATATTTTTATTAATATTATTTATTATTAAAGTATATTATATATATATATTATGAGATATTTTTTATAATATATATTATATTATAATTAAATATTTTTTATTATTATATTATATATTGTATTGAATTATAATTTAAATTATTTCTTTTATTATTAATTTAATTATATGTATTTTAAAAGTTATTTTTTTAACATTTTATATATTTTGTTCTATATATTATTAATATTTATTAAATTATATTTATATAGATTAATTTGTAATTTTTTATAAAATTATCGTTATTATTATGGTTATATTTAGTTTTTCTTTTAATATAATTTTATTATATACATATTATTGTATCTAATTTATTTTATTATAAAAAATAGGTTTTTTATTTAATTAATTTATTTCTGTTTAAATTTTTAAATATATATATTGATATTGAAATATATTTATAAAAATTTATATTTTTTATTTTATATAAATTTTTTTATATTATAAATAATTATTTAAATTTAAAATATTTTGTTTTTATATTATTTGTATTATATTGTTTTTATTTAGATATGTAATTAACATCCAACAAGA
>PQWD01004943.1:0-35654 GCA_019425675.1 Leucinodes orbonalis | reverse complement strand
TAGTGGACATGCGGAATATAACAATTAAAAATCTCGCGACTCCGTCTTTTAAATGTGATCGGAGCCTATACGTTTTTTTGTCAAAGCTTCCATGTCTATTCTTCCGTTTAGGGAAACTGTGATAAGCAAATCCAGTCAAAAAAGTTATTAAAGTTAAATGGTAAATATTATATCATTGTTGCCTAACGCCTTGACAACTTTTTTCTAGGCATAAGTTGAGTGTTAATTTTGGTATCATTAAATATGTTATATAATTAAATAATTTTTAATAACATTGATTACTGAATATTAAAAAAAAATGATCAAAATATTATTGGTTTGTGGTCTTAAGTTTAATTGTGGTCAGTGTCATCATTATAATGATAATCATCCTGCAACAATGTCACTGGTGATACACTGTAATGATAAGCATCATTTATTTCTAATAATGCTCAATAGCGCATTGAACGAGCATATAAGTCATAATGAGGTAGTGGGCGTTAACTGTATATTGTCTCAAAGCTAAAATATAAATTATTTATGCATACACACACACGTATTATATGTGGTGTAATGGTCGAGACGTCGGCTACTACACCAAGGGTTCCGGGTTCGATCCCCGGTTTTTTTTTCGAACTGACTACTGCTGTTGGCCGCAGAAGACCTTTTCATCTTCACCGGACAATTGGCGAGCGCAAATGGCTCTCAGCCCTAAAATTTACACGAGCCTAAGGGCGTCCCAGTCGGGACTCGAACCTCGGCTTAGGGCGTTGCGGGGGAGGGGCAGTACAAACATTTGTGTGCATGAATATGTCTGGTTGTATTGATCTGATTGTTTGTATGTATAATATGTATGTATTTACAATAAAAGTATGTAAGTATATTTATCCGTTGTTTAGAACCCAATGCTAATGCTAATCCCAGGCTAATGCTTTGTTTGTGGCTTGATGGCGCTGTGTGAACGCAGTGGATATATATATTTTTTAATTAATATTATATATTAATGTTTTTAAAATTTTTTATTTTTAAAATTCTGCGAAATTGGAATATTCGGTAGGTTATAGACTCGTTACTGAGTCTTCTAGGTAAGCGTGTCATTTTTTCTATCTTAGGGGCTCAGTTATGGCAGGAATGGGCCGGCTCGAACGACACCACCGATCTCACAGAATGCGTGAGGAGGCTCAAATCCCCTCCGAATAGGCGCTGCTTCAATCATCTGAAAAGATGTTTCAGGCCTGATGATGATGATGATTTAAAGGTTGCTAAGGCACTCGTGCTCCTTTGGAGTTGCGAGTGACAACGGGTAGCTTTTTAGATATTAACCATGAGATGTACCTACCGTCTGCTCGGTATACCTATGAAATATAAACCCCATGACCTGTTCAAATGAAGAGGTGGCGTCAAAACTGTATCATTTGTATAAAAATTTCCAAGTGAGAAAAGTACCCGTTTCAAAATTCAAATATCGCCATTGCAATGATTTTTTATGATAAAGCATTTACTAAATCTGTGTTGCTATTGTTAAATGCAAGCTCTCCATGGTACCTTATTAATGCTACATAATAAGGGCATGAAACTGATTATTTGTACGTCTTGTTTTTGTTTACGGACCTCCGAAACATTGTTATTTTTATCCCACTTAATCGAAAACAGTAACTTAACTATACGGACCTCACACAACAATAAGTCACGGTCTTAAAACAACGAAATGAATAAAACAGAAAAATAAAGTTCCTTACTTTACGTTACGTCTGCTACAAAATGGCATTGACTTGTCTGTCAGATTTATTTTTTTAAATAGTTATTTAAAATATTACTCTCAAAAAATATCACTAGTTTTAGTTTATCTTTGAGTATCATTCTTCGCAGTGCACATTCGATGAACAAAATCAGCGGAATTCACACTTAATTTTAAAAGTGGAGTTAAAATTTCGCCGCTTCTCCGCAAGTGTTAGTTTTCCTAGTGTTGCAATGAGCTTAGTTCGCCAGTTGTCGATAGCTTTTGTGCTGTCGATTATAATGGAGATTGAAATATCTATCGCCGTAGCGGACACCTCGCACGTTTCCGAAGACGTCAGGTTCAACTTCACGGCGTTATCTCTAAAGTATGGAAGACCGTGCGACGAACACGATGTTGTCACCAAAGACGGCTACATCCTCAAAGTCTTCAACATGCCAGGCGATAAAAAAAGACCAGTGTTCCTCATGCACGGACTCTTGGGCACCTCCGATGACTTCATACTCAGAGGGAACACATCCTTAGCTGTGACGTTGTCTCGAGCTGGCTATGACGTGTGGGCGGGCAACCTCAGAGGCAACAGATACTCGCGGAGACACCGTAAGCTGGTTCCAGACGAAGATCTCGCTTTCTGGGATTACGGCCCGCACGAGCACGGCATCCATGATCTTTCTTCTATGATTGACTACGTATTAAATAAAACAGGAGAGAAACGTCTGATGCACATTGGATTTTCTGAAGGAACAACAATCACATTTATTCTTACATCAACGAAACCCGAGTACAATGAGAAACTCAAAGTTTTTATAGCCATAGCCCCAGTAGCGTTCCTAACTAATTTGAAATCCCCATTCACGGAGATCCTTAATGTGGCCGATTTGTTGAATTTATACTTGAAGTCAACCAAACAAGAGGAGATCGGCGGGTATTACTCGTTGATACGGGACATGATGCTTTATATCTGCAGCCAGCGTGACTTCGGATACCAGTTGTGCATGAACGGTTTGCTTTTCCAGGTGTGTGGCTTCAATCCTTACGAGTACGAGCCCGAGTTTGTTCCTGTCATATTTGGTCACCTACCGTCTGGCACGTCCAGGAAGAATTTGTTACAATTAGCGAGGATTGCTAAAGGGGACAACTTTGGTCAGTACGATCACGGGTTCGCGAGAAATATGCAAGAATACGGATCACCTGTGCCGCCTCAGTATAACCTTAAGAATGTAAGGGTTGAGACGCACTTGTTGACTGCGAAGAACGACCGCCTGTCGACCCTGGGCGACGTCGGATTGCTGAAGAAGCAGCTCATAAACGTATTCCACGACCACAGAATGGAGTCGGCGAGTTTCATTCACGTAGACTTTGTGTGGGGCAGACAGAGCCACAAGATGGTCGCGCAGCACATTATGGATATTTTCGACAAGTACAATGGAACTGAACATCGAAGTGTCAATTGGAAAAGTTTAAGTAAACCCGGCCTTGTCAAAGTATTAAGTAAAGGTGTTTAATTTATGTTAAGTTTTGGTTTTGTTACAATAAAGTATTATACAAAATATACCTATGGAGTTTAATTTTCGTACTATTGCTGTAACCGTTTCGCTTTGCCTATTTCCACACATATAAAATGTTTCGTTTCTGGAATATCACTTGTATTTATATGACAATAAAGTACAATTAATCTACTCTCGATACGAGTTGCCGATATTTTATTAATTTATATTTTAAAGTCCCTATATATATTATGTTATATATGTCTAGTGCAAGCGAGCGAAATGTAGACATAGATGGCGGAAAACTGTATGTTCTCTAAAATAATGTTGATGCTTTCTGAATTTAATTTTCTACCTTAAGTATAAGAGAAAGAAAAAGCTTTATTTGACAAGACGAAGACACTACATAACATTGTTCATACACATTTTAAAGAAAAACAACAAAAGAAAAAAGACAAAATATGAAAGTGAGCAGAAAAGTTAAACAATGAATAAATATTTACAATGAGGTGAAGAGAAAAAATTAAAAATAAATAAATAACAAAAAAGAAAGTTAATAATAAAAAAGAAAGTTAATATGTACAATATCTATCAAGTTAATATAATAAAATAATATGCAGTATCCTTCCTGTCAAAAGGTCTCTGCCTCAGCATTGGCTGCCTTGCATTGTTGGGATTCAACACACGGCAACGCTGATTTTCTGTCATAAAAAAGTATGTCGACGTCATTTTTGACGTAGTTCCATTGATGACACAATGGATACAGTCACTACACAGAAATTTTAATATTATGTTTTGATTCAAAAAAGCAGTACCCATACCCACATGTTAAGCAGTTCATTAAACGTTGTTTTTAAGAAAGAAATGATTATTTCTATGGCAGTATACGCTGATTCCCTTAAAACAGAACAGGTATGCCTACCGCTCAGTATGAGCCATGGTGATGAAGTCACCATGACGCTGGTCTCCGGCTACCTTCATAAAAAAAGGCAATTAAGATTTAGTTTTTATATACAAGAATCAAAAAGTTATGAGACCTTTTTGCCGATTTTATAAATCATTCGTTGTTTTGTGCTATTTTACCTGCCCTGTGCTAAAGAACGCTTGGTTACTAAAGATTTTCCTTGGATTTTAACTGTTGTAAATTAATGAGCATAATCCACATCAACCTCAAATATATATTTTTATTTTATAAAAAATAAAAAAATGAAAAAAATCTAAGCTACTTGTATACCAAATTTCATCCTAATCGGTTCAGACGTTCTTGAGTTATAAATTCTGTATGTAATATGACTTTCTTTTACTTATATAGATAAAATAATAATGATCCCCACCGAGGGGCACGAGCCTACCCGTGCCCGGGTGTATAGGCCTTACTAGTCCACGCGAGCCCAGTGCGGAATGGCTGACTCCACTCACAACCTTTGAATTTATTTTCAGGCGTGCGTAGGTTTTCTCACGATGGGTTCCTACAACGTAAGAGCGTCGGATAAACGTACATTTCGAAAATTCGAAAAGAAGTAGCAGTAAAGTACGTGGCGGGATGTGAACATGCACCCTCCATATCGAAAGGCGATTCTTTTTCATATATAGATATAATAATAATGATATGATTACGTAATCGTCTAGTAATTCATATTACCACAGGTCTCATAATCTACGTGTCGTACGGGGCGTGGCACAGTGCGGAGCGTCGGCGTACCACCGACGTGGTCCAGTTGGCGGACCTTCACAGCGACAGCCACACCGCCCTGCTCAACCACAACGGCCTGGCGCACACGTTGGGCTGACAGTGCCTGGAGCCAGTCGCCAGCCCTACAAGCACGATGGTCTCTTTCATATCTAGCATGTAACGAGTACTGTTTGTTTAGTTTTGAACTCTGTTTGTAGAGGGTTTAGGTTTCAAATTGATTTAAATAACTTTGAATAAGCACGAAGTAAGTAATTACCGATGGCGGCTAGGTTCTCGAGTGGCGTCCACGTTTAAATTGGCGGATAGTAGATGGATGTCAACTGGTACGAAGTCCGAGTGGTAATCATTAGGGGAGGCCTTCGTTCAACAGTTGAAATATTAGGCTGTAATGATGATAATGATGAAAGTGATTATCGAATATTTCTTAAGTTTGAGCTCTATTTGTAGTGAGTTCAGGTTCTAATTTGGTTTTTATAAATTTTGTATGATAACATTTAAGTGAACATATGTGAATTTTGTTTGAGGGACTAAATGATGATCACAACAGTTCGCTGTCATCTTGGGCTGGCAAGAAACAACTCATAGTATCCTCTTAAATATCTCGCGTACTACACAAAGAAATCTTATTCTAGTGTACCTGATGGCGACTTAGCAAGTTTGATCCTGTCTCCTTAATTATTATTTATGAATAATTCAGGTCACCATTTTGGATGGAAGTAGTCACGTATTTCGCAATAATCAGATGGTTATACCAATACCAGAATCTAGAAGTAGACAGTTTTCTGGCAAAATAACCTTCATATCTCATCATCATTAACGTCCCCACCGAGGGGCACGAGCCTACCCGTATAGGGTGATTAGGCCTTAGTCGTCCACGCAGGCCCAGTGCGGATTGGATGACTTCACACACAACCTTCGAATCTCTTCGCAGGCTTGCATGAAGGTTGCCTCACGATGTTTTCCTTCACCGTAAGAGCGTCGGATAACGTACATATATTTTCGAAAATACATTGGTACGTGTCGGGATTTGAACCTCAGCCCTCCCGGTAGGAAGGCGACAGTCCACACCATTGAGCCACCGACGCTTCATATCTACTACCATTTAAATAGAGAAATAGAAACCCGCGCGTCACTCTTGAACCCAGTTGTCGATTTGAGACTTTACAAAACCCCAGTGATAGTCCTAATTTACCATTTTGAATATGTTAGTCTAAAGTAGCATTCAATTATTTATCATTTGTTAAGTTTTCAAATTCAATTATAAGTGAGAAAACAACTCGTCGAAAATCAGAAAATCTTCAAGAATGTCTACCGAAATTTAAAAAGCAATGTATGTAACGCAAACAACTGATTCGTTAAATATGTATGTACAATGTTAAAAAAACGTATTCCTAATTAGGTACAACTTCTTTAAAATAAAATGTGATTTATTTAGTGAAATACTATTTTGAACTCGGAAGTAGCTGCTTACCGTGTCAGGGTTGTTTCATGCATTACGTATTTACAATTCTCAAACAATACTATTGTTATTAAAACCATGGTTCTGGAGGGGAGACCTCTTCTTGGAAAGCGTAGCGTGGGGCGACCTCCGGCAAGATGGGAGTGATGACATCCGCACACCGGCCGGTAGTACTTGGTAAGGAAAAACAGGGAGCTGACATCTGTTGCCTGCTATTGGAGAGGCTAATGTTCAACAGTGGACAGGAGCGGGATCATCATCATCATCAGCTCGTTAAACGTCCCCACCGAGGGTCACGAGCCTACCCGTATAGGGAGTTTAGGCCTTAGTCGTCCACGCGTGCCCAGTGCGGGTTGGACGACTTCACGCTCAACCTTTGAATCTCGTCGTAGGCGTGCGCAGATCCTCACGATGTTTCTCTTCACCGTAAGGAGTGGGATGATGATAATTAAAATCCATCATAAACTACTACTCACTCTTTGATAATACTTCAGCAATGTCAAACAATTTAGTTTTAACTTAAGGTAAAATGTACGATGGAATCGAATAAGTCAAGACGTTTGACGTAAGAATATATTTCATTATTTGAAATAATATTTTACTAGTAACTTTACGTACAAAGTATAGAATGGTTAAATTTAAAATTGTACACTTTAAAAATATACCTAAGTCCACTTCAGAAGTGATTCTCTTTGGCATTAATCATAAATTAATATGTTTTCTATAAATAATGGCAGTCACTCACTTATATAGTTAGTTTCTATGAAACAATTTAAGCATAATGTCCATGTGGACAACAGTCGGCAAAGCCTGAAATTGGAACCTTAATCACTTACAAAAGAGTTTAAAAAGAGAATATGTTTTAAAGATGGCAACAATTATTGTCCTAGAGTGAACCAATGGACAAAAGTTCCAGAGGCCTGTTAAAAATGTTTTATAATCCCTATCAAATATATTTAAAAGTAACATTCAGAAACACTGCTTCCAGCTTGTGCTTATTAGGATAACAACGCTTCCCAGATCTGTTAGTAGTAGTAGTTAATTTTAGTTATTTTGGCACACAACCATAAATGTTGGTCAGTTGTGTACACGACCTTTGTATTTGATTTGTATCTTCGCTCGTACACTACCTTTTACCGTGTAAGACAATAGAAATTATGGGGTTTATGGGGACAGTTATCCCTCAACGTGTCTTTGGCAATATAATCTGTGTTTGGCCCATGGACCGACAGAATTTTTGGGGGGAGGAGTTGGGGGAATCTCGCTACTTCTCCCTGGTAGACGAAATGACTTAAGTTTTGTTTCAGTTTTTCAAGATTTCAGAGTTTGAAAGGTCCTAATTTTTTTCCGATATGGATCATATCAAGTAAAGATTTATTTAGAATAAAAATAGAATATAACAGAGTACAAGGACAAGGTATCTTGCGGTATTGCAACCACAAAAAAAGGTATGTTAAAAGGCATGAATTTGGGTATTTAAAGAAAATAATAAAATAGTCAAATTAAAACTAACGTATGCATCTACCGGGGAAAAGTAGCGTAAGACTCTCCCAACCCCCCAAAAAAACTGTGGGTCCATGCGCCAAACACCCTATATAACATGTTTAAATTGTTGGGTCTATTAGACCCAACAATTATTTTTAATAAATTTGAACGTACATAGAATGGCTTATGTTTCAGAAAATTTATAGCAATTATAATTTGAATTGTAATAATAACACTATCATATGAATATTGGAAAACAATACAAAACTGATCAAACATTTATTGAAAAAGTTTCAAAAAAGTAATCGCAATTCTCACTTAATTTAGTTATATAAGTTATCTATTGTTAAACTAACTGTACACTATTTATATTAACGAGTACTTAAGAATCTCCTTTTGGTTCCTTTTAAATACTTTAACACCAAAGTATAAAATTTAAACGAAAAATTTTGATATCTATGTAACTACAAGACAAGTTCAAGTATCAAAGTATAAATTGAACGCAGAAAATGAGTCGATTTATTAAGACTAGTACCATGCTTGTGAAATATTATCAAGAGCAAGGAAAATCGACCTGAGACTATGGATCGAAAAAAATAATATCTAAGAAAATATTAACGATATCATTTTGATATTCTACCATTTGAAAGCTAAGTATTATCATAAATTTAGTTTATCTTAGATTTAAGTTAATTGTGCAGTATTTGGAGATATTATTTGGCTGTGAGACTGCGTTGATTAGTATGTGTATATTTTATTATGCACTAATTAAGTGTTGCTAGTGAAAAAAATCTTTTGATATGGCCGTCAATGTTCTGGTTAATTGATACTTGATGTATAAACTAAAGCAAAGAAAGCAAGTAATTTATATACTTAGAGTTGATATTTAATTCAATTCCTTAATGTAATATGGCACGTATTGATTCGTATATTATTTATGTTTAAATGACCAGGTATAAGAGACCTAACATCTGTTGTCTCGGGTGACAGGCGCAGTGTGGCATTGATGGAGAGAAATATCTGTCTATCAGTTGTTGGTCTCCGTCATCATTGCCGCTCTGTTACGGTCAGGCGTATCACTTAGATACCATCATGTGAGCGTCCTGATTGCCCTGTACACTAAGTAACATAAAAAGTGTACTATCTTACATTGGGGTCAAATGTTTGGAATTATTAATTTTATATTGGTCATATTACTTCGGTATGGTTTTACTTTTTACCCAAATTGTGATTAATATGTAAGAAATATGCGGTTGTTTTTCGAGTGCGATTTCAATAGCGTTTCATTGTTGTTTTCTGTTCCATGTCGCTTTTTTAAAATTATGTTGGCAATATTATTACGAACTATTAAATGTATTAAAAACATATAGAATAGTTCATGTAATTATTGTCATAGTAATTGATTATACGACGTAAGGAAAATTAATTACATATTTAGTTAATGTATTATCAAAAGTAATTTTTTGGTTATTTTATAAGCGTTTGCATTCAATCTATGTGCTTTTGTATGATGTAACTAAAAGTATGCGTTTTAAATGCAATTTTTATGCTTTATTTATGCGTTTGCATTAAATGCATTTATATTTTTTTGTCATTGATTTTATTTATTGATGTATCATTATCATTAATGTATTACTAAGGAAATCTGTTTGTATTTTTTCCTAAGTTGAATCGTAATAAATGATTTCTCTTTATTTAATAATTGTTTACTTTATTTAACGCGAAATGATGCTGTACGTAAGTAAAAACACACAAAGTCTGAGGATGCATTTTTACATAAGCTTGATAATAACAAAGACCGACAAATTAAGACAACAAAATAAAGATGTAATATTATTTGACATTTGTTATTTGAAACAAAAATTTGAAGTGCCGATGTCAAACACTGAATAAATAATTTACCTCTTTTTGCACTCTGTAAGATCTATCGTGACTAGCATATTGTATCACCGTGCACATTATGATAAGTATAATGATGATATGAAATGAATTTCATTGTACTAAATGTGATTTATATTCGCAAACTTTATTTCAGTCCGAAAAAAAAATGGTAAATGCTAGACCAGCATTTTGAAAAACCAGGGGTTTGAAATAAAACAAAATAGTTTAAGTAAACTCATTAATATAATATCATAAAATAATATTTCGACTTCTCCAATAAATCACAGTTTGTTAATATTATATCTATCCTATGGTTACGATAAATCACAATACTCTTATAATAATGGGGTCAAACATCCATATAAAGTTTATCACAATCATATCAAACTTACAATAAATATAATTCAGTTAAGTACATCAGCTCATTAAACGTCCTCACCGAGGGGCACGAGCCTACCCGTATAGGGTTTAGGCCTCAGTCGTCCACGCGGGCCCAGTGCGGGTTGGACGACTTCACGCACAACCTTTGAATCTCTTCGCAGGCGTGTGCAGGTTTCAGCACGATGTTATCCTTCACCGGCAGAGCGTCGTAAGTTAAGTATATATATGTAAATAAATTATTATAATAATACCTAGCAGAATAATTAATTCATTAATTTTCATGTAGGGCGATTATTACCAGTTTTTACCAATGATGTAAAAAAGTATGGATTCGTGATATGCTCTCAAAACAATCGGAAAAAGTGTTCCGAATGCAGTGACAGCACACATATTTCGAATTTCGAACACATTTACCTAAACAAAAGAGTACAAACTGTACTCTCCTCGGCGGTTCGTTTTTGGGGCACGGATGGCGTATCTACCTTTATATATACAGGATATCATTGGTTTTTACTCGATCCTTGTCTAAGAAAATACCTATAATTTTGAACCCAGTAAAAATTATATTTCTGGTGACCTACTAAATGTCCCTGCGTTATAAATGGAACCCTCGGTATAAATATAATAATAACAAGTTAAAATGTAGTTAAACTCACAGGCTTTTTAAACTTGGTTTATATAATACTTAACTGAATTAATTTAAAAATAATAAGGCAGTGTCCTGGATACATTATACCCTGGTACAAAAATAACTTTCTATGTCATTTATAAATTGCTTATTAATGTGATAGGAGCTGGCATTGTTATATAATTCAAAGCATTAAATGCAATAAATTAAATTCATTTAAATGGCAACTGTACAATTAACTCTACTGATTTAATAGTATTTTAAGAACTAAGAGAGCCCTTCCAATCCATAGGTCATCTGCGCAATTAGGGTATGTAATTGGAATAAACAATCTTACCATAACATTAATGATGAGCAAATCATATTATAATTAAATTGTTTTGTTATTTAAACCTAACCACATTTTGAAAAAGGAATTGCTAAGGCTGCCGTTAAAAAATCTAAAATCTCAACAAAAGAGCAAAATCAAATTTTTTTGTTTGTTTAAAGTGCTGGTTTAAAATAAGCTTTGTAGAAGGTCTTGATTTAATAGCTTATTGAGAAAAAGGCTATCCTTTTTTAAACTTCAAAATGTTAAGTTAACGACCATGTCAATTAAGTTGGAACCCTATTCTAATATTAATAGTGCTTAACACTCAACCAAATATTTCTGAGCTGAAAGTATGTAAGTACAATTGTCAAGGCGTAACAAGTTCTTCATTAATCGAATGACAAGCATAAATGCAAGTAGGATAAACATTTTCACTACAATCTTTAAAAAAACATGAAAATGCTATTTTAAAATATACCTAAGTTAATAGTCTTTAATTAGAATTTAGTTGTGATGTGGTGTTTATCATCGGATTTACCATTGCTTTCTGACACTGGAATATTCTTTTCGTTTAGTGAACTGTTCCTTATTCCATACAGGAAATATATCAGGTAACCTGCAAAATATGACACACATTAAAATTCAGTCTTCGTAGGTCATCATCATATGAGTATATCTTAAAGGCTGATGCCTATAAAATCCCACTGCATGGCACAGGCCTACCCGCATGGTGTAGCTATGGGAAGACCCACCACCCCGGGCCGAATGCGGATGGATAATGCGAACAATACTAGGGTAGAATCATCTTGGTTCCAGAAATACAGGGATTTTACAATTATATATTGTTGTTAAGTCACGTTATATGGCTGGCGATATCGCTCACTTTCACGTAAATCGTTTGCTCAATGAAAAAAATAAGCCTTAACCATTTTTATTTATTTTCATTCGTAGTAGGAAATTCCCCCAAAAATAATTATCATCGAACACAGCATGACGATGGGGAATTTGGGCCGTAATCCACCGCTTAGGTCTGGGGATTGGGGGGTGTTAACGCCTACCTTCCTAAGATATAACTATATGTTGTATCATCTGTGATGAAATATATAATGGCTTTGGGGAGTAAAATAATAAGACTCACCAATAGCTAGCCAAATAATGAACCGGACCCAAGTCTGATAGTCGAGCTGCACCATCAGGTAGACATTCATGCATACGCTCAGGTATGGCACCAGAGGCACCAAGGGCACCTGGAATCAATGAACAACCATGAACATTCCCAAATTTTCGAAAGTATTTTGCGCTGTAGCTAGTAAAATTACCGGATATAAGGGACCTAAGATCTGTTATATCAAGACAAAAACATGCAAGACAGTTCGCAAGTAGAGCAGCTTAACACCGATGCAATGGAATATTTATATTTACTACTTATTATTGTCATGTTTTGCTTTCAATCAGGTAGAAAAATTAAAGCCAGATCATCCTTCCTCCACCAGCAACCTTTTTTAAATGCATCGGGCCTGATGGCGTTCACTACTCACTACGTTTGCTTTACCACAAGCGGCCTTTCGTCGTCTGTTGAACGGTCTTCTACTGGCCTCACCATTACTATCATCATTATCATCATCAGCTCATTAAACGTCCCCACCGAGGGGCACGAGCCTACCCGTAAAGGGTGATTAGGCCTTAGTCGTCCACGCGGGCCCAGTGCGGATTGGACGACTTTACACACAACCTTTGAATCTCTTCGCAGGCGTGCATGAAGGTTTCCTCACGATGTTTTCCTTCACCGTAAGAGCGTCGGATAACGTACATATATTTTCGAAAATTCGAAAACACATTGGTACGTGTCGGGATTTGAACCTCAGCCCTCCCGGCAGGAAGGCGACAGTCCACACCATTGAGCCACCGACGCTCACCATTACCATGTGGTTTTAATGATTACAACAATGAAATTTAATCTACTCGTAATGGGCACATGGTCCTCAAAACTATGAACGACTCCGGTAAGTGGTCTGACTTGACACTAAGAAGAAAATTAAACTTCCTAACGGGCACCACAATATTTTCTACTCTGTGAGCAACTATGCAGAGACCTAACTTTCTTCCTTCGTTAAAACTCTTGCTTACCGCAAAGCTAAGGTGTTCCACGCTATGCCTAGGCTGGCGGTACAGCACCAGCAGAAGTATGATAAGCGCCGCTCCCAGAACACCCAGCGCCGCGCCCCAAGTGCTCGAAGCCGCCTCCCACCGCATCAGCGCGCATGTCACAAGTGCAAGAATAACTGCAAAGGAAAAAGGTGCTTATTATATACTAGCTTTCGCCCACGGCATCGCTCGCGTTGAGCAGTATTATCTTCATCCCCTATTTTGTCCACTTAGGGGTGGATTTTATCAAAATCCTCTCATAAGGGATGCCTACGTCATAGTAGCTTTATGCATTCTAAGTCTCAAGCCTAGTTGTCCTTGATAAGTCTATAAAAGGATAAGTCGTGTAAATCACTTACAAAAGATGAAAATGGTTGTCTTCGCGATGACAGCGGAGAGGCCGGTTGGCTGCTTGAGTCCCAGTAAGTTGAAGGCCTGCCGGGCGACGGACTGCGCGGAAGCCGGCGCGGGCTTCACGCCCTGGAGCGCCAGAACTGGCTCGTCGTCCTCGTACCTGAAATTGTTATATGAAACTTTAGTTTTTGTATGTTACAAAGTGTACAGTACGGTCAGGACGCTCACCTGATGGTATGTTATAACTGACAACACGAAGATCAACAAATGATAGACAGTTTTTAAGTATCCTTCATCAATGCCGCACTGCGCCCGTTACCCGAGACAACAATTTGGGTCTCTTATACCCGTAATTTAACGTTTATAGTAGCGAAGTTGGATATTACACCAAATTATCCGATTACACGATTACACCCAATGTACGATCCCCGGACAGTTAAATTTTTTTGGTCTTTGCTATGTAGGTATTAGCAGTTTTGGGAACAATTAATAAATTTTATACGACAGATACCTCTTATTATTTAGGACCGATGACTTGCGAAAGGTCGCTGGTGGAGGCTGGATGAGAAAAGCGGAGGACCGGTATATCTGGCGCAAAATGGAGGAGACTTTTGGCCAGCAGTGGACTGCGATAGTTTAAAAAGAGAGAAAGTAGTCATATTTACCTGAGTATTAAAACGCTGGTGGCTACAATAGTGTACGCTAGGAGAGTGCCAATAGACATCATATCGATCAGCTGGTTCAGGTTGAAGATCGCCGCCATTATTGCTGAAGACAATGTATAATCCATTACATAATTGTTACACTTATGGTGACCTGTGTGGTTTAATGGTCGAGATGTAGGCTAAAACACCAAATGTTTTTGGTATCCTCGAGTAAAGACATTAAATTTGTGTGCGTCAACATGTGTTTGCACCTAGGTGTTTTCATATATTCAAATATCAAATATGTAGGTACCTATATATTAAAAAAATATAGATAAAGTATGTTTATCCGTTATTTGAGTTTAGTACTAAGTTACCGATAGTAAGTACCTAAAAGCTTCTTGCTTTAATTTGGGCTAGATTGCGCTTTGCGAACGTCAGTGGATTCTTTTACACTATCTTCATTTATACATAGGACTTGAATGAAATTAAGCTGGAAATAATTGAATTGGAAATTATAAAGGGTGAAATTATGCGAGGTAAATTTGTATGAAGTAAGAATCCGATAACACAGTCCGCGGTTTTTGCATGAAAACACGTAAGAAACTGTCCCTTCAAAAACTATGGCATCCAAAATAATTCCAATTTATGTTGGTCCAGCGATTTTTTGAATCTGAATATTATAATTTTATCTGATATATTTGATCTGAATATATTTATGTAAATCAACGAATGTATGGCCCATTATAAAAACTCCTTACCTGACAGCAGTCCACTTAAAATTGTCGCCAAGAAGGCGTTTTCGTCCTAGAGTAAATGTTGGCTAGCGGTCTGAACAGCACTCCATCGGTGCCCATGGCGTACAGCACTCTTGGGAGAGGGAACATGGCGCCTAACAGGCTGGTGCAGAGAGCAAAGATGGCGCCAACGGTGACAATCCACTTGATCACTGGTAATCCTGATTCCGTAAACACGTGGGGGAACGGCGCGTCGGCATCCTGATGGGAGAAACAAATGAAATGAGGATGTGTTTTTAAGTGGCAGTGGGCTGGTCACGTATGTCGCAGAACCGATGATCGTTAGAGCAGACGAGTTCTGGAGTGGAGACCGCGTCTTGGCAAGCGTAGCGTAGGACGCCCTCCGGCCCGATGGACCGATAGCTTGCGAAAGGTCGCTGGTGGAAGCTGGATGAGAAAATCGGAGGAACGGGATGTCTGGCGCAAAATGGGGGAGACCTATGTCGAGCAGTGGACTGCGATAGGTTGAAGAGACAGAGATGTAATTTTAAGGAAAATGTAATCTTCTTGTATGCTTTTGTACTACTGGACCCCCAAGGGCCGAGATCGAACTGTGTTTGGGTTCCAGTGGACACATTATTGGGGTGCGATACGTGACTTTAAAAGATGTAACAACGTATTATACATTAATGCAGTTGGTACGAACTGGGCTACTAACTTAGGATGGTAGTCATTAACACCCACATATCTGCATTGTACCCGCGTAGTTCAATATGATCCAATTGATCTATTGCCTTGCTGTGTGAGAAGGCCTATTCCTTAAAGGGGGACGTTATATGCTGTTTTTTTATAAAGTGATCGGGACGGTCCGTTCGCTCACCTGATGGTAACTGAAAGGCCTTACCATGACAGAGTAGTACTGAAGAATAGTAATCACTGCATAAATTGGTTCTTCCTAATGAACACCGCCAAAGCATATTCTAGATTTCATTTATAGAACTATTCGGAACACTCAAACCGATCTCAAACGTAGCTCTTAAGCTAGAATACTAAACAAACTTTATAATAGTCACAACATTCCTCACCTGCAAATAGTACGGCCACATCATAGTCAAAACTGTAGCAATGCTGAAGTAAGACACGAAAATAACCACGAGCTGACAGCCCAATGGACAGTGGTATATCCCGTTTAGGGTTCTTCGCTTCCTCCCCAGTGGTAGCCACAGCAGTCGAAGCCGACGAAACCGAAGAAGCATTTGGCAGCACCGGCCATCACTCCAGCGACTCCCCACGGCATGAATCCACCGGCACCCGCCGCGTTCTGGTACTCTGGCGGGATGTCTTCCACTTTGATTCGCCAGTTTGCTGGATCACCTGTAATGGTGTTTTGAGACGTCATTAATAATAATAACGTTTATTTCGCTTAAAGTTAATTTAAAATAATCGCATACTCTTAACAAATAAGCTTTATTACAAACTATAATTCACACGGCCGATCAAACATCATCATCATCAGCTCATTAAAAACGTCCCTAACCGAGAAGCACGAGCCTACATATAGGGTGATTAGACTTAGTCGCCCGCGGGCCCCAGGCGGATTGGACGCACTCACACACAACCTTCGAATCTCTCCGCAGGCGTGCATGAAGGTTCCTCACGATTGTTTGCCTTCCACCGTAAGAGCGTCGGATAACGTACATAAATTTGTCGAAAAATCGAAAATACATTGGTACGTGTCGGGATTTGAACCTCAGCACCTCCGGTAGGAAGGGCGACAGTCCCCACACCACTGAGCCATCCGACGCTCTTAAAAAGAAAGGGAAGGCGGTGCTTATAAAAGGAAAACCTATATATAAATAAAAATAAAGACCAGAGTAGTAAAATAGTTTCTGTTAGTAGAATAGTTGTGTCTACTAAAGGATTTTCAACCTCTACTGGAATAAGTTGTCGATTAAGGAGATAGAGACGGATGTGACGTGGCATCTTGAAATAAAAGAGCTTAATTAAATGGCCCGCAACGCATAACTTTGCCTTCTGGTATTACAAATGTGCATGGACGGCGGCATGATTTACCATCAGAATCTGATGAATTAATGAATCAACTGATGAGCTGTAGATGAGCCGTATGCTCGTTTTATTTTTTTCTTATTTATTTTATCTCTTTATTCTGATCCTGTGGACTTTGCCCAAAAAATGGTACAATTTTTTTTTTATTGGGCAAATGAGCAAACGCCTCGTTTGATGTTAATTCACATATCCGCCCATTATCATCATTTCAGCCACATAATGTCCACGACTGAATATAAGCCTCCCCAATAAACTCCACGGAGCCGACTTGTTCAAGAAGCTTCTGTATCCGTGGGTACCCGCAACCTTCCTGAGGTCATCTGACCATCTTGTGGGGGACCGTCCCACGTTGCGCTTGCCGGTACGTGGTCTCTTATTCAGAACCTTCCGGCCCAAACGGCCGTCGGTTCTTCGGACTAAGTGCCCTGCCCATGTCCATTTGTAATTGAGGGAATAGAATTGCGTTGTCAGCACTATTTGGGAATGTGTTCCTTTTTAAGTACGACAAGTCGTATTAGTACAGATCCTTCACAGCTTGGTCAAAAACAAATTCATACGTATTTTATCTGATGCTAAGACCAGGGTAGTAACCGCCATCTCTTAAAACAGTATTACCTATTATG
Source organism: Leucinodes orbonalis (assembly GCA_019425675.1). Taxonomy (NCBI): domain Eukaryota; kingdom Metazoa; phylum Arthropoda; class Insecta; order Lepidoptera; family Crambidae; genus Leucinodes; species Leucinodes orbonalis. The sequence goes on along the minus strand of PQWD01004943.1, from coordinate 18,043 downwards.
ATGATACGTCAGCATTTTAGTACCAGAATAGGCGAAGTATAATTATTGTAATACAGTTTTGTGATATCGCGGTAACCCCCCATTCATTATCTACACGTGAAGGCTGTACTCGCCTAATGAATCAACCATTAAAAACGTACCATGCGTGTCAACCACTGACATCCGATACTACAATTAGACTGGACAAGCCGCCAAGTTATAGCGCCCCAGTGTCGCATTTCTTTTCGTTCTTAAATCTGTGAAAAGTTATTATATTTCTGGAAATTTACTGATTCATTGCGAAGTGATTGGCATGTTACAAATGCACCAGGAAGGCATTGGGAAAAAAACGTAATTCTTTAATATTCGTGCGTCTTGACTCTCTCACAGAGCGTAAACTGGCAGCCAGTGTATGCTCGTTGAGCTTACATTTTTCGCACTTAAAAACGCGGCTTGCCCCATCTTCTGTATAGGGAAATCTGTGCGTGTCACTCTGTAAAAAGTTTAGGTAAATAATATAACAGGTTCGTTGTACAATATAATTCTAAATCTGTTAGTTCAAATATTTACAAAGTCTAGGCTATTCAACGTTCAAATAACGTGTATCATTCAATAACAGAATGACTTTTAGTTTTATTAGCATGAGGGTAGATAAACTATACAACAGTTAGATATCCAGTCATTGTAATTTGTTGATAAACGTTGTAACTATCATCATCAGCTCATTAGACGTCCCCACCGAGGGGCACGAGCCTACCCGTATAGGGTGATTAGGCCTTAGTCGTCCACGCGAGCCCAGTGCGGATTGGACGACTTCACACACAACCTTTGAATCTCTCCTCAGCCCTCCCGGTAGGAGGGCTGAGGTGACAGTCCACACCATTGAGCCACCGACGCTCTACTTTTAGAAACTCATTTAGAGCGTTAAAAGAATAAAATAAAATGTCCACAATACGACTATTATTATAGTAACCTATACCTACGTTACAAGCACCTGTGTGAATGTCAGTCGCAAACAAAATATCGATGAATGCTGGCTAATGCTTGCAATAAATATTTGTGATCTTAGTTTCCTTCCCCTTTATTCCTGTACTGTATGCTGTCTCTGTCTTTTTTTTCATGTAATTCAGATTGTATTTTGTATTATCCTATCTTCCATTAGTTTATGTATAAATTTTATGTTTTATTATGTATTAGTTAATTTTATAATTATTTATGTAGTAATGTGTACTTAGTTTTTGTACTATTGTATTATAACTATGCATTTTATTAAGTTTTTGCACTAGCCCGCTTATAGATATAAGCATTTTTCTTTCACCCAAAGGCTGCCTGGAAGAAATTGCTGCCTTAGCAATAAGGCCGGCTACATTGTACTCGTTTTTTGTTTTTGTTACGTCGTTTTTTTCTTATGTGCAATAATGATTTTTTATCTTATCTAATACACTTTATGGGTATATATATTTTAAAAGTAAAGCCAAATAACTCACTCTTGACAGCTCCAGCGATCACAACGATGATGACAGTGGCCATGTTGAGTGCAGTGAACACGTTGTTGAGCTTGGTCGACTCTTTCACGCCCACGCTCAGCAGAACTGTAATGAAATGAAAGATAAATGGCTAATGTAGCTAATTGATTTCTTAAGTAGGCAAAGGACACATTTCAGGAAATTCAGGGATTTTAGCCCTAACTTTCTATATCTGTGTTCAACCTATCGCAGTCCTCCGCTTTCCTCATCCAGCCTCCACAAGCGACCATTTGCAAGTCGTCGGTCCATCGCAGTCTCCACTCCAGAACTCATCTGCTCCAACAGCCATCGGTTCTGCGACATACGCGACCACCAACTGCCACTTGAACTTGCCTAACATATAATTATTAGGCCTTACTTTATAGATAGTATATTTGGGCATAAATGGTAGTTGCCCAAGTGAATTCTTCGCTTCCGTTGTAGATGACCTCAATTGCAGCGAAGGTGTATCGGTGTGTCTCTCTCTTCTGCATAGAATCTGAAAGTGTCCGAGTCACTTTGCTTCATGATGACTTTTCAGCTTGCAGTGTCCAAGTTTTGCCCATATAAGAGCCCTATATTACGTTAATTCAGTAAAAACGAGCTAATGACCTGGTTGAGGTGGCGGGTAGCAGATGAATGTCAACTGCTAGGGACCTGCACGCGTGAAAGCCATAAGGGGCCTTCATTCAGCATTGGGCTTTTTAGACTGTAATGATGATGATTAAAGGACGAGCTGACACAATTGTTAATGACTTCTACTATAACAGAATGATTCTATAATGGGGTGTCATGTCAGACGCATGGGAGTGTTTTCATTGTCGTTATTAACTTCAAACTTAAGGTTAGTAGTTTTACATGCAATTCTCACTTATAGTGTTGTTAAAAACGTTTGAAAAAATTTGTTAATTTTTTATTACATTAGTTGGATTTGCGCCTATCATATTTTTTTAATGGACTCGTTACATGTTGATGGTGAAAAATTGTCTTATTGATAGTAATTGAATGATCCCTTAAGTAGAAATCTAAATAAAATGATTTTACTTATTACAGTACCTACAGAAGGTATTGTCAATGGACCGACGAACTGTAAAAGGTTACTGGTGGCTGGATAAGGAAAGCGGAGGACCAACATTTTGAGGGCGATTTAGGGGACACCTATTTCAAATGGACTTCGATAAGATAAAATTCCATGATGTCAGGGCTGTTATACCATTGACGACCATAAACATTTAATGTTCTTTTTTGCCGTTGAATAACCATAACATTTTCTACAGCAAGTTTACAACCCTGCATTGGGAACCACTGAACGATGTCGTAGTGTGCAATGCAACAACTGCTCATTGTTTAAAATTAGCGAAGAGTGTATAGGTACCTACTCTATGTGCATCCAGTTAAAAATAACTATTGCATTGTCAAGAGTATATTATATAATACTACAAAATAGTGCACTGTATTTTCTGTGCCATAAGTAAATGGCATGTCGCAGTGATGCAACTCTCCTTCAACAGATAACCATAAATCTGGTTAATGTACTGACAGGAAAAACCTCTGAGATTCATGCTGAATTGACTGCAATTAATAAAACAATCAGTGAACATACTGATACAATCCACGGAAACCACTAAGTAGACTTGAAACCTAAGATTTAAGAACAGGTTTCCAAGTAACAAGATAAACGCTAATTTTGATATACTTACTTGTAATCAACATGACTAAAGCAAACGCGAAGAAGTCCGGATAGTCGGCGAGGAAGGACACGTTGATTGGTGCGATACTGCTCATGGTGGAAGCGATGGTGTTGTTACACAGACTGTCGATGTAGTTGGCCATGCCTTTAGCGACGCTGGCCGTGCCGATCACGTACTCCAGGATGAGGTTCCAGCCGATGGTGAAGGCGATGAACTCGCCGACGCTGACGTAGCTGTAAACGTATGCTGAGCCCGCTTTTGGTACGCGCGATGCGAATTCTGCGTAGCATAAGCCTGTGGAAAGAGGTAATTCTATTTTAACAAAGTAGCAACTTAAAGCAGACCCCAAACCAGATGAACTGATGATCTGGTTAAGGTGATGGGTAGCAGATATGGATGTCAACTGCAAGGGATCGGTCCGCGTGGAAATCATTAGGAGACCTTTGTTCAGCAGTGGACGTTTTAGGCTGTAATGATGATGAAAAAGCACAAATTGTAAAAAAAAATTGAGCTGTTGTTTAGTAATCCAATTGGTTTTCAAAAAGTATTGCATTATGTCTCACATGCAGTAAGCAACCGCTCATAAATTACTACATTGCAGTTGAAACTAATTGGTTTTCTTATCTTTACATTGCATGCTTTGTCATTTTACTTGGCACGTTTTTTGCCCTATTTAAGCTATTTTTAGTACTTTCAAGCATGAATGAATAAAATTCTATACCCTAATAATAATAAATCATTTATAAACGGTATATAACATCCAGTGACTCGCATTCACCATTAACAATGGCAAAAACTGAAAATTACAGATAAATTGAATGTCGGTTGAGGTACACAATGGTCAAGGACATCCTAATTGAATGATTTTTGAACAACATTATGCGTTTTTGTGTACTTTAATAAAATTAATTAGGGATCCAATGGGCGCTGAATTTATGAATCATCATATCAAATAATGTAAAGAAGTGTGTTATGTAAAATACAGTACTTTTCTCAAATCAATTACTCATACAAATAGAGGAGCAATGTAGTTGAATTTTTGTTTGTATTTGATTTCATTTTATTGAGTTCATAATTACAGGTATTAGGAAACCTAGGCTACATCTACTATGAAAAAATAACATAAATATCCACTGACATCCAGTCCCAAACTAAGCATTTAGTCATATGGGTACTAAACAACGGATATACATCCTTACATATTTTTTGTAAATACTTTTTTTTATTTTTTATTTATCCTTTATAGGCAGACATTTGACCGCCATCTCACTGAATGGTAAGTGATGATGTGGCCGAAGATGGACATGCTGCCTAGAAACAGCCTATTCACTCTTGCCTTGAAGACGGCCAGGTTGTAATGATCGGGGAACACATAAGAGGCAAGAATTCCATTCCCTTTGCGGTGTGCATTAGGAACGAGGCACCAAAGGCTGCGGCGGATGTGTGGAATGTCTACCTACGTAAGGATGGAACGCCGCCTCCGTCTTGTATCCCGATGGTGAAAAGGGGCTGGTGGATTAACGCGTGTAATTCCATCGCAACACTCACCGAAATGTAGCCTGTAAAAACGCGACAGCTGTGCACCTAGCGACGATGCTCGAGGCTTTGCACATAACACAAACGTTTATAAGTACTTCCCGTGAATCAAACCCAGAACCCTTGTTAAAGGAGCCGACTTCTCAACCAATAACACCACATGGGTTGCCAAATTTTATATTAAATTTAATAAACCCAATTTTACGGATTGAATTGCGTGAAAGTTGCGTAAAATTTCTAATATTTTTTCTATTGTGTCTTGAATCCCGTTGGTTAATAAGTTAATCGCTGCAGGCATTCCTCATGATATGCCCACTTACCAGCGAAAGCAGAGCTATAGGCGGCCACCAAGAAACTGAGGCAACAGCGGGCCCAGCGACCGTCTTCGCCACGGCTCCAGCCAGCACGTACACCCCGAGCCCGAGGGTGCTGCCTATGCCCAGCGCGGTCAGGTCCAACAAGCCGAGACACCTGGCCAACGGTGTGGCACTGTCGTCATCCTGCAGCTGCTTGCAACGCCGGAGCGTGCCTAGTATTCTTGCACATCCCATCTAAAACAAAAGTAGATAGATAGATAAATACTTTGCTCCACATTTATATTAAGATATTACTAGTACAACATAAATATGAATACATAAGTATATAAATACAAATAATATACACAAATAATATATACATGATATTAAATATATATAATAAAATATAAAACAATACATATTTAAATAAATAATAGAATGTAATGATATTCATAAGATGAAATAGGCAAAATTACGAACGGTATCCAACAAATGCCTGGTGAATCCAGTCTTAAGGCCAAAATAGACTTGATTACTTGATGACAAAAGTACTTAATTTTCAGTTCCAAATTACATTTTTTTTTTGTGATGGCGTGGTGAATTTTATTGTACTTTTAATGAATGATAATTTTCCGTATAAAAAATTACATACACACAGCGCTATCTAGTCCCAAACTAAGCTTGACCCTGTAATATGGGTACTAAAAATAAACATAACTTCATATTTTTCATCATCTACATACATATTATACATAGAAAACACCAAGACCATACAAACAGACATGTTTGTACTGCCTGGGGATCAAACCCAGAACCCTTGGTGTAAGAGCCGACGTCTCAAACCGTTACAACCAATGGTCGTCAGATATACCGTATTAAGTCACTCAGAGGCAATCTCATAGGGTAATCATCATTATAATCAACAACAATGGACAAAAACGCTATTCAATAAGTTATAAAGTAACTGTGGGGAAATCTACGTGACGCCTCTGTTAAAATAATGGCTAATAACGTTGTATTAAGAGACGAACTACAGTTATCCATTATCGGTAACATTTCGCGTGTAAAGCTAAGTTATACATAAAATGCAACTATTGACATGGTATCATATAAACAAGTAATACAAATTTATAGGTTATGAAATCAGACACTTATAACAATGTATTTTAGAAACCTGGGCACAAATTCAGTTAATTTTGAATTGCGCCAATTCTGTTTTCTTGTGTCTGAATAGTTAAAAAATAACCATTATGTCAAATGTGAACAGCAACGTCAAATACAGTAAGATACCAATACAGAATTTCAACCAACAAGAAAGACAATAATAAGTCCTTGACATGTCATTGGACAACGATAGAAATATTATTTAAATAGTAGAATACTAAACATGTGAAATATTATGATGTAAAGGGTGTATATATGTAGTAATATTCGTTATTTTAATTTGCGTTAGATATCCCGGTCCACCGATTTTCTCATCCAGCCCACAAAGCATCCTTTCGGTCAAGTCGTCGGGTCCATCGGGCCGGAGGGCCTACGCTTGCCAAGACGAATCCCATATTGAAGGTCGTAGTTGCTCAAAACCGATTACAAAACTTAACCAAGTTAACAGAGCATAATAACAAATTAAATAAAATTTGATAATAATTTCAGTAACGTCAACACATCCAGTGACTCGTATTCACCATTAACAATGGCAAACTGAAAATTACAGATAAATTGAATGTCGGTTGAGGTCCACAATGGTCAAGGACAGCCTAATTGAATGATTTCGTGAACCAAACATTAGCGTTTCCCTTAATTAAATTAAGTAGTAATACAAACATTTGTGTACATGAACATGTCTGTTTGTATGGTCTGGGTTTTTTATATGTATGTAAATTTTACAAAAGAAGTAATAATATGTTTATTCCGTTGTCTAGTCCCATATTACAGGCTTGGTTTGGGCTAGATGGCGTGGAATAGTCAGTGATTTTTATTAATTTATTATTAATTATTCAAGCCGTAGCAGAGTAGTATTTTTCAATGGGTGAAAATACTGTAGGTAATTTGCTAAGTGTAGGTATGTTTTTACTCAATTCTAGTTCGTTTCCATAACATATAAATACATCGTTCAAATATTATTGCTGAACCCGCACCGGCTTCGCACGGATGCAATGCAGATACTAAATACACTACAGAAAAACTAAACGTATATAAAACATTCATCATCAGCTCATTAAACGTCCCCACCGAGGGGCACGAGCCTACCCGTGACGTTTAGTACCCATAATACAGGCTTCACGCTCAACTTGAGGCTAGATGGCGCTGTGTGAATGTCAGTAGATATATTAAGGGTGTGATTAGGCTTGAGTCCGCCACGCGGATCCAGTGCGGATTGGACGACTTCACAAAAACTTTGAATCTCTTTGCAGGCGTGCCAGGTTTTCCTCACATGTGTTTCCTTCACCATAAGAGCGTCGGATAACGTACATATAATTTCGATAATTCGAAAATACATTGGTACGTGGCGGGATTTGAACCTCAGCCCTCATGATAGGTTCACACCATTGAGCCACCGACGCTCAACACAATTGATTGTATTCTGTAAAACATACCGTGTTCGTCCAATTAGCCACGATTGTTTTGATGACGTATTCCGTCAAATGGAGGTTAATTAGCATCATATTGCTCTCAGTTCAACGCACTACCTGCTTCAACAATCGTGATCATTATAAGTATTATAACTGATTAAGCCCGCCGCCAGTTCTTGAATATAATACAAAAATAAATTTTGCACAGACGTTATTCGTACGAACAATAGTTCCATCTAAGATTTATCGCCATATTTGTTGTCGAAATTGTATTTCGGTTATTTAAGATTAGGGAATACGTTGTACAATTTGCTAAGTCAATAATGCCCGAACTCAACTGTTTATGCAATATTGCATTTAGAAATCAAATAATCTGGAACTTTTCTGGAAATATTAGTGCCTAAGCTGACATAGGTACAATAAATAAATTAATATCCACTGACATACACTGCGCCATCTAGCCCCAAGTAAGCCTGTAATAGATTCTAAACAACGGATAAACATAATTATATACTTTATTTTACCAATACATACATCATCATCATCATCATCAGCTCATTAAACGTCCCCACCAAGGGGCACGAGCCTACCCGTATAGGGTGATTAGGCCTTAGTTGTCCACGCGGGCCCAGTGCGGGTTGGACGACTTCACACACAACCTTCGAATCTCTTCGCAGGCGTGCATGAAGGTTTCCTCACGATGTTTTCCTTCACCGTAAGAGCGTCGGATAACGTACATATATTTTAAATAATTCGAAACACATTGGCACGTGGCGGGATTTGAACCTCAGCCCTCCCGGTAGGAGGGCGACAGTTCACACCATTGAGCCACCGACGCATACATGATATACAATAAGTCNACATACCAATGTCAACTTTATGTATATTTATTGGTTGGAAGGCTCGATACTGAGTCGTTTAGGTATCCACTGCAGTGCCAGACATCGACCTGTGACATATGAGTCTTATACTCATGCGGTTTTTGGAAGAGGACACTACAGTGTCTTCTTCCAAAAACTTTTTAAATTACTGTAAAAGTTCTAACATGTGCTGTCTCTTGGGTGACGGGCGCAGGGCAGGGCAGTGTTGACGGAAAATTGCTACCAACAGTTATTGGTTGGTAATAATAGCAAAAGAACTAAGACCGAACCGAATCGAAAGTATTTGAGAGCACACATAACTTTAACGTTAAAAACATAGTACCTACTCCAAATACAAAAAAAGTTGACAGGGATCAAACCTATCTCGTTTTAAGTTTTCAAAATCAATTCGTAGAGAATCCCTTGACAGCTTAATATTAACATCGGTAGCAGTTGTTGGTTGTGACATGGCTTCTACATCCACCGTGAACAAAATTATTTACTTATTTATTACATATATTTACTTACATTTATGAACTTTTTTATATGCTGCATTTCAGACGTCATTGGTTACTGATTTGTACAAACTATGTACGTTTCAATATACTTGATATTCAGTAGGCAACTGTCTTCCTTACAAACAAACCAGCATTTTTGTAAATAAACTGTAAGATGTAAGTGTGAAACTACCGGCTTTGAAAACCAGGTTGATAATGAAGTCATTGTTATTTTAATATACGACACTCATATGAGTAAAATCGTGCAAAAACATGTCTCATATTTAAAAGATCGTAAAGTTTTTATTGCGTTTTATCTTATAACCTGAATGTCGGCGTTTTTATTTTTCGTTGAATTAAAATTTTTTCAACGTTTAGATAACATTTTAAACATTCGCATTTTAATTAAAATATTATGAAAATATTATGTAACGCCTGAATATCGACATACGAGTATCCGCCAGCGTCACATGTCTCCGTAGCTTGTAGGTTCACTCAGTCCCTATTTGCGTAGCCGGCGTTTTTCACCCCATAAATAATTATATTAGTTACCCTTCCCGCAACACACCAAGGCGAGGTTCGAGTCCCGCTCTGGGACGCCTTTAGACTCGTTGTATCAATTTAAGGCTTCCTTTGCCCGGTGAAGCTGTAAGGCCATCTGCGGCCAACAGCATTTGTCAATTAGAAGAAAAGCAAGATGTATCTAATCGTGATGATATTGGGGCTAATTTCATACTTTTCCCGCTATAGCAGGTATGAAGTATAAGACAGACGGTAAATTACTAAATTACTGAGTACTTATATGTACCTACTTGACTAGTAATAACACTGTTATATGGCTCCGTTGTACTTATCTAAACTAATATTATGAATAAGAAACATTTGATAGTGTTTGCATTGCACGATATGCGAGTGCGTCCTGGAGTCCTGAAATACAGAGTCGCCCTAGTTTAGGCTCCAGTTCCACATGCTTGCATACTTTGTTTTTATTTTAAATTTGTCAATACAGTTGTAATACCTGTAAATTCTGGTGTGTGGAAATAAATGTTTGTTTTTTATTTTTTATTTTTTTTATTGAATAAGCTCAGAAAGTAGTGAAATTTGAAAAAGCCTTTACTTGTTGGAAAGCTTCAAACTTCAAATGCGTACATTACGCATAAAAATATAATCCGTTTTAAGACTCAAATACCAATGAGCACACCAAAAGGGGTTTAGTATTTGGTTAAATAAATAAATTTTATTCAACTATTTATTTATTTTTATTTTCATGTCGATTCAAAAGTTTCTGGAAAATATTTCTTTGAACAACTTAAAGTAACTTTGGGTTTGAGTTTATTGGAAGTCATTGGCAACTCCCGGATTGTATGAATACACGTGACACGGTTAGTAAATTACGAGTTCTGGAACTCATCATAGACACAAACGCAAATTTACACGCACCATTTAAATCATAACTCAAACAAATAATATATTTTCCATTGTTTTTCCGCGATAGCCTTCTCGCAGATGACTCACAGTGGCTTAGATTAATACAAATAACTCACCAGCACTAGTCCTCTATAAAACCAATGAATGAAAACTACCAAATCACGGCGTGACTGGGCACCAACAGTGACTGAGTGAATCTGAAACTTGTCATATCATTTCGCAGCACAATCTACAGCAGTTAATCCCAGAACAAACTCACTGCTGATAGTTAAAGGAATATTTGTCTGTCAGTTCATTACCGAGGAAGGTTTTTTTGCGTTTTTCATTAAATAAAACAGACATGTATGTACGTCATGCAGGTATGTTTACGATGCGTGAAGAGGACATTTGCATTTGTAGTTGGGGTGATATGGTTGTTTGTTGTTAGTCCAAATCCAATAAATTTACATAGTGAAACACAAAAAATAATTTTGATACATATTAAAAAAATCCATGGTTTTGGCCACAGACATCAGAATATACATTAGACTGGACAAGCCGCCAAGTTTATAGGCAGTCCCAGTGTCGCAATTTCTTTTCGGTTCTTACCTGTGAAAAGTTATTATATTTCTTGGTAAATTTACTGATTCATTGCGATGATGGCATGTTACAATTGCACAGGATGGCATTTTGGAAAAAACAGTATTTTTTTCTAATATTCGTGCGTCTTTACTCGTCTCACAGAGCGTAAACTGGTAGCCAGTGTATGCTCGTTGAGCTTACAGTTGTCGCGCTTTAAACGCGGCTTGCCCCATCTCCTGTATTGGGAAATCTGTGGTTTTGGCCTGTTGAGAAAAAGCTCCCAAAAATACTCAACATGTAGGTTACATCGTTTTGAATCAGTTCTTGTATTTACTACGCAACCAAAACTTCATTCAAATTCTTTGAACTTTCAAACCTAATGGAAGATGACTATGCCAATAATTTATTTATTAAAAGCTACAAATAACTTTCGATGTTTAAGAACACAAATGATTCGATATTTTTATAATTATGCTCAAACAAAAAATTACTAACAACACAGATTAAATCGAGTAGATGTTTAAATTTTTTCAATTTTATATTTGTTTATACTGACAGATATGTTTATATATTTACAATTTTATGAATTACCTGTATATAATTCTTTCATTTCACGTGTTCGCGAATCCTGAAACTAAAGAAAAAAGATACTAGCCATTGCAGTACTGTGTTCTTTTCTGTGTGGTTTACCTAATGCCATAAATCGTAATGGCATTATTTATTTTGCAAGAAAGATACGTGCACACTTTTCCTAAATTAATAAAGAATCACGCGATGCCTGTATGACGTTCTGAACATTTTAATTTCCAATGCTAAAATATTATGCCTTCCCATCTAGAGGATGCAGGTTCAAATCCCGCCACGTACAAATGTTTTTCCGAATTTTCGGAATTATATTATGTAGGTTAAGCACGTCGGTGGCTCAATGGTGTGGACTGTTGCCCTCCTACCGGGAGGGCTGAGGTGCGAATCCCGCCACGTACCAATGTGTTTTTGAAATTTCAAAATTATATGTACGTTATCCGACGCTCTTACGGTGAAGGAAAACATCGTGAGGAAACCTTCATGCACGCCTGCGAAGACGTGGACGACTAAGGCCTAATCACCCTATACGGGTAGGCTCGTGCCCCTCGGTGGGGACGTTTTATAAGCTGATGATGATGTAGGTTAATACAAAGTTCTTACGCTGAAGGTTCGTGTGGAAACCTGCGCCTACGAAGAGATTCAAGGTTGTGCGTTAAGTCGGCCAATCCACGCTGGGCCCGGAAATAAGTGTTATTCACCTTTTACGGGAACGCCTGGTTGGCATCACAGATTTCCCAATACAGGAGATGGGGCAAGCCGCGTTTTTAAGTGCGACAAATGTAAGCTCAACGAGCATACACTGGCTGCCAGTTTACGCTCTGTGAGACCAGTCAAGACGCACGAATATTAGAAGAAATTACCGTTTTTCCCAAAATGCTATCCTGTGCAATTGTAAACATTCATCGCAATGAATCAGTAAATTTACCAAGAAATATAATAACTTTTCACAGGTAAAAACCGAAAAGAAATTGCGACACTGGGACTGCCTATAAACTTGGCGGCTTTTCCAGTCTAATTGTATATTCGGATGTCTGTGGTTGGCATAATATGAGCTGATAATGATGAAAACAATTTTATGACTAAAAGGGTGCAAAAAGAAAAGAAGCAAGAATATAAATAAATAAAATCGAATCTAATGAAACCACAAGATTAAGATAGCAATCATGAGAGTACTATAATCAAGTGTTTTTCTCGTCTCATTGTTTGAAATGTCTTAGCTGATTTTATGCTCGAGATATCGATGACCGTGAATCTGTGTTTGCCTCAATATGGATGTAACCTTCACACAGACGACTCGCAGTCAGATGTTTGGAGGTTTCACTATTTTTACAATTTGTTGGCAAGAACGATACACGTGTTGTCTTGAAATCTGCATTGACATTAAATAAATACATATGCCTTTTTTTCGCCAGATGCTTCTCACTTTGGGAGCTCAAAACTAGATGTATTTAAAGATCGCTGCTTCTATGTCAATAATGATTGTTCTCAAGCGGAAACAAGTGAAAGAAGAATCAAAATGTGATCGAATATGAAAATGGAAGATAGGAGGTCAAAAGTTGAAGCTAGTTCCGAGTGACCCAAACAAAAGAGTGTGCAGTGATTAGTGTCGATTAATCATAAATGATCAATATTGTGTGAAACGCCAACTTATATTACAATACCTTTAAAACTCCTTTCACCTCAAAATATTATAAGGAACTCAATTTCAAATTGCAATTAAGCAATTAACATTAAGAATGCTACTACTCACACAGTAAAACGACTCGTGGAGTCGTGGCTCTTGAACCTTGACTACGACTCCACTGAAGACCTGCTCCTTTAACTTCACCTACACACAACACACATACAGATACAGACACATTCAGTCACATTACACATATACGCACTCAATTACTTTGCTCGTATAATATAACGTTATATACAAAGCACGAAAATTTGTATTGTATAAACTTTTTCTTTTTATGTTATTTTGTTTCAATGTATGTCAACCGTGTGTCCATAAGTACAACTTGAAATCTAGTAAAAGTACCTCGGCCGCCGCGATTCAAGCTGTGCTTAGTGCTGTGGTCATTAGAATAAGTTAATTTAATGTACAAACTTTCTTTCTGGAAATAAAACATTTTTATTTATTATTATTATTATTAAATATATTTAAATTATTTACTCAAAGCTGAAATTCACCGCCTATAGATGATATTTTTAATTTGATATTGAGACAAATAAAAAAGGAAAAAAAATACAGTCCGTGCAGTTCCCGCAACCTACGAGGGCATTAAAGATGATCCTTGGTATATTACTCTTTGTTTGAACTATGGAAACTGCAAGGCTGTACATTTTTTTTTGATGGCGAATAGCCGAATTGTGGCAGTTTTTTCGATAATTTTTAAATTTATGAAAAAAGTTTACAACAAATTTTCAAAATTTCAACACCATACGATCCGTCATTTAATTCTAAATCTCACGATACTAAAGTCACACAACATCAAACATAATAATAAAGTAATCGCAGTAAGGAACCTTAGACTTGGCACGTCTTTGTCTTGATTTCATTACTTTTTAGAGATAATCAAGCAGCTCCATCGGGACTTGGCTAGATTTTTCACAGAATGTTTTTGGTGGGATAGTTAGTTTACTAGGTGGAACTCGATACTGAGTCGTCTAGGTAGGTACCACCGCAGTGCCAGATATCGTTCCGTGAAATACCAGTGTTTTGCACTTCTGTGTTTCGGGATGAGGACACTGTAGCGAGCAAAATACATCGTCTCGGGTGTCGGGCGCAGTGCGGCATTGATGGAGAATAATAACTGTCAATCAGTTGTTGGTCGCCTTCAATCAATGCCACTCTGTCATTCCGCGTATCACTTACCACCAGATGAGCGTTCTGACCATCCTGTACACATTGGAACATACAAAAATAGTTCCCTTATAATAATAAAGCTATTGATAAGCATCAATACTTCGTTGGTGAGTCGTAGTTTATGTTGTCCTATTAAAATTTCATATAATATGTCACAACAATGCACCCAAAAACAAATGAATGACACAAACATGAAATATTATATGTCATTAAAAACATACACAATAGGCATGATGACTGGGTCCTGGAATCGTAAGAACTATTTTATATTATTACAAATCTGGGTTAAAAATAACGATGTGCTTACTCTCAGTTCGGAAAACTCATGTTTCATGAATTTTATTAGTCTTCAAAGATGGGTGGGCGAGTCCATTTTTAAAGTACATTAATTTTCAAAAAATGGTAAACAAAAGGATAACACATATAACTTAAAGCAACTTTTGCTATTATACCATTTGTATAAACGCAACATTTAATACAGTTGTAGTACTAAATTCACAAACTATGCATACGAATTACTGAGGCGTGACGTCATAACTAGGTAGCCATTTGTATGAAGCGTTTTTGGGAAAGTCCATTATTGTGTTTTTAGAATTGAAAAATATCTGTGAGTTTTAATGTTAACGGAGTATTTTTTTTACCAATGTGCCTATTATAATGCGATCCATGGATATAATAGCAGAAAAAAAAATGTCATCATCCCTATTCTATTGGGCGGTGATAGGTAGGATATTCTACCTAATAAGATTATGGATAATAACTTAAAATTCGGTCATGTAAATTAATAACCTTTTCTTATGTTTAATGATAAGTAATTACTTATTAATATAATCCTAATAAGAGTTGAATCTGAATTAAATGAGTATAGCATTGGTTGTTAAGCCAAATTAAACAAAAATGCATAAGAACACGGGTGTCGTTCAGAGCAAACAAAGCTATATTAAATAATGTTAAGTTTGTTTGATGTCTGAATATGATAAGAGAATCAGAATGAGTGATTCTACCTTGTAAGGTCGAATCTTACATGCAACGTACGTACTCGTACAATGATCTTTTTGATACAAACTACCTGTATTATTTTTCTTGAGCGTCGGTGGCTCAATGGTGTGGATTGTCGCCTTCCTACCGGGAGGGCTGAGGTTCAATTCCCGACACGTACCAATGTATTTTCAAATTTTCGAAAAATATATGTACGTTATCCGACGCTCTTACGGTGAAGGAAAACATCGCGAGGAAACCTTCATGCACGCCTGCGAAGAGATTCAAGGTTGTGTGTGAAGTCGTCCAATCCGCACTGGGCCCGCGTGGACGACTAAGGCCTAATCACCGTATACGGGTAGGCTCGTGCCCCTCGGTGGGGACGTTTGATGAGCTGATGATGATGATGACCTGTATTATTTTTCTTATGAAATCAACTCGCATAGAGATATCTGTTTTACTTCAAAGATATTAAATTTAACACTAAACCCATTGAATGCGCAGGTCTTCAATTGCTTGAGGACTTTGAAATTAAACTCAACCATGAAATATTTTAGAGTACTATATAAGTAATAAAAAACTTTCACAATGAATGTTGATTGGCCGTCCGCTTCGCCAAAGCGGGTTCTACATTTCTTCTAAACACAGTCGGTAACGCTGAGAACGCTTAAACACCCATAGCTTTGAAGTTTTATTGTTTAACTAGCTGTGCTCCGCGGTATTACCGGCAGTATATTCTCCCGCACCAAAGCAGCCTCAACTCGCTTCGTTTCACGACATCCTTGAGTAATGAATAAAATTATAAATGCAAATTATGTACGACATTCGCAAATAAACCCGATCGCCTTCGTCCGCCAGCGGATGCAGATATCACAGATCCAAATTACGAATCTATTATAGACTGGCTATGCACCGCGGTGTTACCCGCGGTATAAAATGTTCTTCGTAATGTAATGCCGGGACAGCAACATAGGGGAGAGGGGGGCATACACTCACAAACCGACACTCAAATTTTATTTATATGTAAATTTATTAATAATATAACCTTACACCACGTGATTCACTTCGGGAAGTATTTAAAGAAATCTATATTTTAACAGTAGCGTCTCAATACATTAATCTAGTTTCATCATCATCATCATCATCAGCTCATCAAACGTCCCCACCGAGGGGCACGAGCCTACCCGTATAGGGTGATTAGGCCTTAGTCGTCCACGCGGGCCCAGTGCGGATTGGACGACTTCACACACAACCTTCGAATCTCTTCGCAGGCGTGCATGAAGGTTTCCTCACGATGTTTTCCTTCACCGTAAGAGCGTCGGATAACGTACATATATTTTTCGAAAATTCGAAAATACATTGGTACGTGTCGGGATTTGAACCTCAGCCCTCCCGGTAGGAAGGCGACAGTCCTCACCACTGAGCCACCGACGCTCTAGTTTATGTCCACAAAAATCTTCATTTGTTTGAAAAAAACAAACAAACTTGCTGTCCCAAATCTTACACTAAGTAAAGTAGAAAACATTTGTTGGAAGAGGCATCACATTCTTTAGTAAAATACCACAAAATCTTGCTGAATTGTCCTTTCACCAGTTTAAGTTAAAGATTTAAAAAACCCTCATGAGAAAAGGAATACAATAGACAAATATTTATCGGATAAAGATGTGTGGTTTTGCACATAGTGTTCCAGTTACACAATCTTTGTAATAAATTATTGTAAAGTTACGTGTAGGTAGATGACAAACTCTGTAACCAATGATATAAAAAGTTTTAAAGAGTGATCGAGACATTGCCGCCTCTTCACGAAGATCCTACTTATTCCGAACCGGTGGTAGAGTCACAAAAAAATATAATACAATTGACGATTCAAAAAAGGTTTTTTGTATGTTTGTTTTAAGTGTATCTCACTAATCCGGCACTATTAAAGAACCAATACAGACATGTTCACGCACACAATTCTTGTAATGCCCGGAGATCGAACACGGAACCCTTGGTGTAGTAACCAACGTATCGACCATTACACCACATAGGTTGACTAAATAAGGAAATAATTGTCGACATTTGGAGTTTTGTAATTTCTGCCAGTGTGACATAGCAGTGACATTGTGTCGTCACTCGCAATACTTTCGCTTGCGCACGCGCACCGCATGATAACTTCCTTATTGGATTGTCCGCTTCCGATACTTGGTTTTGATGCATTAAGAATAACTAATTGTTTTCACAATGTAGTACAAGTAGGCTCGACAATAAGACATTTTTTTTTATTAATAAAATTACATCTACAGACTCATGGTCCTGAGATTATTTTGTAATTTAATTATTATAATATTATGTTAGTGCTCCGCGCATGGGGCAAAAGAATTGGTTAAAGGGGGAATGGGATAACAGAATTAAAATAATTAAATATTTACATTAGGTAAAGTGGGGTGAATAATATAAATAAAGGAATAAATAACATCATAAATACTCTCTCTCTCTCTGTTTATATTTATATAATAATAGTTGCAATAACTCTTACATTATTTAAGTCTTACTCTTCATTAAAACGCAAACCAGGTGTGGCGTCGAAATATAAATGTGCTGTTGATAGAATATTGTTTATAGGGTAAAGGTCACGTCACACAAGTGGAAAATCTGCCACTACACGTACACTAGACACACTCTACACATATATAAGTATATTTTATTATGATGTTT
>PQWD01004942.1:0-23897 GCA_019425675.1 Leucinodes orbonalis | reverse complement strand
GGGGCACGGGTGTTGTGGCACAGTGAGGGGACCAAAACAGGTGTCACACCAAATTACGTTGAATGCGTTTGTAACTTTTGACACGTCCATCAATAGCAATTTCGATGGGCTGTTACCTACACTTGTCGATATTTTAAGAAATAATGAAGGATGTAACGAGTGTGTAGTTTCATAGCAGTAAATATTTCGTCAGTTGTAAATGATCGTCATTACAAGTGATGAAATATGTACTGCTATTTACTGTCGAACATTAATTGTGTAACTACTATTTACCGCTGAATTATCCAAGTGTATATAGGAGTGTACGTATTAAATAAATTGTGTTCATACAGTTTACTCTTATACGTAGTATGTAGCTGTACTGTATATTTGACAAGAACGACCACATTACTCCAATACTAAGCGACGGTTTGACTTTGAAACGTATGAATATTCACGCTCAATTTGAACACACAATTGCACATGTTCTGTGGTAATAACATGATGGAGCTACACGACTGGAGCAATCTCTATTTTGCCGGTCTCAGAATAACAAGCAGGTATACCTGCCTGTATTTACAATAATTTGACGACCCTTTGATGTATTGTTGAGACGTCCGGAAACTATACCAAGGGTTCCGTTTTCGATCCCCGGGCAGTACAAACTTTTGTGTGCATGAACATGTCTGTTTGTATTGCTCTGGGTGTTTTGATGTATTTGGCATGCGGTCTATTGGTCAATACCAAAAAATCTTGCAACAATTATTTTCGGAATCGACTCTCAAAGGCTAGGGGTTGAAATTTTATATGGGCATGTTCGCAGTTTTCAAGGTAGGATGCTAAAAATGGACGGGAAATCGATATTATACTCGTACGTCTTACCTAAAGCAGCGTGAAATAATAATCTGTTGTAACCATGAAAGGAAATCCGTGCTTTCATTCAACGCGAGCGCAGCCGCTGGCAAAAGCTATTACTGTGTAATATAAGTCATCATCATCAGCTCATTAAACGTCCCCACCGAGGGGCACGAGACTACCCGTATAGGGTGATTAGGCTTTAGTCGTCCACGCGGGCCCAGTGCGGATTGGTCGACTTCACATACAACCTTCGAATCTCTTCGCAGGCGTGCATGAAGGTTTCCTCACGATGTTTTCCTTCACCGTAAGAGCGTCGGTATAAGTATAATAATAAGTTAATATAACTGTAGTAATCTCTGTATAATTGATACTTATAAAAAATGTAACAAGTAATATAGTAAAGAAGATTAGAGCATAGTTGGCCATCTCGCGCCGCAAACAAAGAGTCTCGCGCATGAGTCAATGGATCCGGAATCCTTTCAAGAGTTCTAATACGTCTTTGTATGGTAAACTAATTATAACTCGACTATTTATAGACGTGATTCACTCCTGCGCAGCGAACGCCGCAAGTGGACTAAACTCGAATTGAATTATTGCATATATTCCACCGTTAACCTAGATTTAAAATTATTGTAAGTAACAGTAAACATGTATCGAAGTTTGCAATGGTTTTTTCAATAGTCCAGGTATCCGGACCTATGCCTGAGTGAAGTCCTGTTTGGCAATAGCCCTTTAAAGTTTACTGTTATCTGTTGTTGTTTTTATTTTGTGCCAGATTAATATATCTTAGCATTGGTAACTCATTGGTGTGGATGTTGCCCTCTGATCTGGATTTTGTAGGCTAAAATCCCGCCTAGTACCAATGTCTTTACAAATTTTCAAAATTAAATGTAGGATCGTTAGTCCGACGTTCTTGAGTTTAAGGAAAACATCGTCTACGAAGAAAAAGCGTGGACGACTAAGGCCTAATCACCCTTTTACGGGTAGGCTCGTGCCCCTCGGTGGAGACGTATATGAGCTAATGATGATGATACTAGTCACAAGATATGTTTAAACGAATCATTTTTATTTATACATTTGCTTTACATAATGGCGCAAAATTGATGAAATTTCAACCTTACCATAGTAATTTTAACACGACACCAACTTATTCACGTCACAAAAGCAATTTCATCACTTCTATTTTTGTTGAACTCTGACTTTTTATATTTCGTAAACTACCTAAACGCGAAATAGGGTAAAATTAGAATTCAGACATTGAAACTTCACATGTATTTCAATGCGTAACAATAATAAGTGAAACCTTAGAAACTTACAACGTCGTCATCGGTTTATTTTGGTACATTTTTCGATAACCTTGAACGTATTAAATGTCAACATGTAAGAGCTCTACAATAGACCGAATAAAATATAATATGAGTCGTGATGAAAGGGCGTGTTCTGTATAATCCATTTCGAGATAAAGGTAAATGCTGCATCTAAAAAATAATATCTCATCAACAATGCGCCCACTATTCTATTGTTAAGGATGAATTCGTTTGTTGTAGTTAGATTTTCTGCGCAGCGAAAAATCCGAAATCTATGGTTGTAGTCCTATTTTATTTCTAAGAGCACAATATTTGAGATTGTCGAGTAGTGAAAAGGTTTTGACAGACAATATATACAATTTAAGGTCAAAATAGCTTCTTTTAAGTGCTATAGTAGCTCGCAACAGTCGCTAGTTGCGACCATTGCTCGGTATAAACGTGATCTCTATCGCAATATTGCGAGATAGATTGACGTATACGGGTGATGGCTTCATCGCGTTACTACTGCCACAGTATAGATATATACAGTATTCTATATTTGTACAAAAGTCTGTACACTTTGGTGTCGTAGCACAGCGCTTGTATGTTTTTGTTTGTAATATAATTATTTATTATAAGTAAATGGAAGTAGCAATGAACAGGGCTCATAGAGTACTGAATTGAGGTCCGATAGATCGGAAAGTGTCTCGAGAAGCGCCAACGTAACGGAAAAAGAAAAGTAGACCGACCCTCAAACACATGAAACTATCTGGATAAGGTAGCAGATGTAAGTAGCAGATGGGTGTCGACTGCTAGGGATCGGTCATTCATCAGGGGACAATCTTCGTTTAGCGGTGGACATATTAAGGCTGTAATGATGATAATAGTCATTGACCTTATTAATAGACAAACAAGCCGTGTGAATCATCTCGCACGCAATTAGAAAATAGCTGCGGGTGCTTTGTGTCAATAATAAGGCAGATAACAATACAATACAATACAAACAAAACAAAATATAGGGAGTGGGGCGTTTGGGCCTCCGGTAACCAGGTAACCACTCACTCGGTGAAACACAACGCAAAGCGTTGTTTCACGCCGGGTTTCTATCACGAGGCGATCCATTCGTATCGAAGCATATATGTTTTCTTTGTGGTACAATGTCCATAAATGTTTTAAATTGTCTGGAATCCTAGTGATTATAGGGTTAAAAAAATACATTTCAAAAATAGAAATATGTGAATGGATATAGTACAAACATACTATTTAAAAAAGGAAAGCTAATTAACGCTGGCAACCCTTCCGCGGTTGCGTGTCGCACGACTGAAGGGCACATTTTTCAAGGACAAGGTTTAGTTATAACTATGCACTAATATAACTTTACTGTGGCTACGTGTTCTGTGACATGTAAAGTGCTGCTGATGTTATCGTGTCTTGTGTGTCGTTATTAAAAAGGCAAAAAAACTGAAAGACTAATGTGTATCTTATAGTGATCTCTCACTTAGATATTAAAATTTTCTGCGGCAACATTTTAATGTTGCTTAAGTCTCCTTTATGGTATATTCTAAGACGTTGGTGTAGATGTCTCAAAAAAGTACACTTGGTTGGATATATTTTATGTATTTTCCCCGAGTCATGTGTGTAAGGCCTCAGTCTCACTTCATCACAAGCTATTGTAGGCTGGCGGTGCTCGAGACGGAGTGTGTTCGTGCTAGATGGTGTGACAGACTTACTGGATAATGTGACTTAGAATTTTGACGTCTAAAGGCTGATGAGCCTATATATAATGTACGTGTAAATATATAGCCTATACAAATTTATGTTTGTACACTTTTAACGAAATAAACATTTTTTTTAAATTTTCTTTTACAAATCCGTTCTGTTTTAAAATCCGAATTTTTAAAAACGGATTTTCGATTTATCCGACTTTTACATGAAAACAAACAAATTTTCTCATAGATATGCTCATATTTGTGTAAAAAAGTAAAAATAAAACCACACATCCTTTGTTTTTATGTCACTAAAAGAAGTGATTTTTTTTTACCACTGTTATGGCTTACTTGAGTTGAGACTCCCCTTTGTGATATAAAATTAACCACAAAAGGCAAGTCCTTTAATTTCCATTGTTAATCAAGACGTAAAATCAAGTTAATAAAGTTGGGGCCCCGAAATAATTCGACTTATGAAATGTCCATAATTTATTTGTATTATATGAAAAATAATGATAAACATAACACATCGTGACATCAATGATGATGTAACGTGATTTAACACATGTTTTTTTAGTAATAGTTAACGATTACAATCTGCAACCCGCAAAATGCAGGACCCATATTTCCGGTGGGGTTCCAAACGGGCGTATAGGCCTATATAGACGACGTGCGCGGCGTAAACACATGTGAGCTGCAAATAGCCTGCTGGATCTGGAGCGGCTCTGGACTTGGCTTTTATGGCACTTTATTTCGGGTTTCACCAGGAGTGAGAGACGCGTGGATGCGGCATCTTGGCAGATATAAAAGTTGGAGTGTCGAAATCGAAAATTATTTATTATACTGTTCAAATATGCTTCAAATGACAATAATTGTAGAGATATTATATATATTTTATCATACATAAGAACGATAAACATTATCGTTTATCCATTCAAACGGAGGAGATTATGATTCATAGAAATAGATCACTCTATGGCAGACTAAGGAATACAGATGTACATGATGATCACGCTATCCAGGAAAAACAAATTTCGGTTAGGTGAGCGATGACATACTCGTCATATTTCACTTAATCTTTTAGGGAAAACCTAAACAAGGTATGAATCAATAAAGGCAGGCATTAAACATACATACGAGTACACAACAACTTATTGTTTCCTGGAGTGGAACAAGATAACTGAATATTTAGGTCTTAGGACACAAGTTGCTGGTGCAGGCTGATGTATAGGTTTCCTTTCGCAAAATGTGGAAGAACCATGTCCAGCAGTGGACTGCGATCGAAGAGTGAGAATCCAATTCTGTGTGTAAATATATATAAATCAATTATGATTATTCGGAGATATCTTTAGATACCTATTTAACTAATGTTAACTAATGTTAAATAGGTATCTAAAGATATCTCCGAATGCCCTTTAGTGGTGATAAAACGTTTAATATCCGTTTTTGTGGCCCGGAAATTAATATTTACAGCAAACGAGTGTAAATTCGTACCTCTATTTTGTAATGTTTTACAGGTCTAAATCGGGAGCGGAACCCGGTTCCGTTGTTTAATTTGTTGCTTCCTTTGCGGTAGTCTTTCTATTTTAGGATAATATGCTGGTCTTTTGAATTACAATGAAATTTTAACTTTTTTTGTGCACTTATTTATTATAGTCACTTTAACATAGGCCCATATTAACAGCTTTCACATCGATCGGGCAGAACATGCAGGTAAATTCAGGTCCACCATCAACTCTTTTAAGATTGTTTGAAGTAAGTTTTTATTAATGGCAGGCGTAATTGTGAATACAAATTGCGTCAGTTTTAAAATAGGTTTGCTATCTTATCATTATTGATGTATAAACCACTTTCTATGAATAATGATAACTTGATAACAAAGTAAAAGATATTCAAGTAACTAGGCGTAACAGGTTTTCTCTTAAGCTTTTATTTTCTAAAAATATTGTGATTACGGGCTAATCCCTGTTTTAGGCGAAACCTACACAAGGACGAGTAAAGCGAAAATAATCAGTCCAAGCAAAATCGATAGGTACGAGTATATCTTTCTATCAAACCTATTTAATAAGTAAACGTGGGACTCGAGCACACTTTAAAAGCAATACAACCACATGTCGAAAGTTAGCGAGAATATTTAAATATCCAGTTGCCCATAACACAATAATGTGCACTTGTCTTAAGCAAAAAAACCCACCAACGTTTTTACATACTCATGACAGAATTTCCACACCGTGCCCCTTCAGAAATATAACACAAACCGGTTCCCAGCTTGTCTCACATAAAAAATCAACGTACAATTCATCAACTCGTTCGCCATTACATCTGCTTGAAAAATGTACGGTTCCTTGTTATCGCGGATTGATAAAATCATTATCGCACGTTTCGTGGCTCGCGTGCGTGTTCTATTTTTAAACGTTTATAATTTTGTTGTGTATTGTCTTTTGTCCCTGTCGCGCGGGCGCTGTGTGTGTGTGCGAGCGGGATGGCGCGCGGGTGCGGGGGAGCGTCCTTCACTTGTCGCGCTTTGCCGGGCGCGCTATATTTAGCGCGGGGCGGGGCGGGGGGCGGGGGGCCGCTTTGTGTTGATTCTAGCTTTGTTTTACTGTTTGCATTTTAGCATATTTCAATATGGAACACATTTTTTTCCGACAGAAATCCCTTTTCCACATTTCCAGTTACCGAAATAACAATGATGGCAACACTAACAGATTCGTCTCCTAATGGCGCTTTACACAAAACACATGTGCGTTTATCGCGCGACCTTCGGAACCTGTTGTTTTTAGCGATCGGTTCCACGCGGTCAGTTAATTATATTCTTTAAGTCGTTTACAATATTTAATCCACGTTTTACGAACATCTCGACGTTTTTATGCCGATACAATCATGTTAATTTTAGTTTCAAGAATCGTTTTACATTGTACCTACTTGAACAGGTTGTATTGGACACGGCGTATATTGTATTCCCTAGTTCAAATAGAACGCTCGTAGTCTCGTAGCTATCCCGTGGTACTACGAAAGCTCGTAGCATGACTCCTGCTCGAATGGAGCGGGTCGCGAAAATAAACTCGTATTTTTGTTTCATTACGCGAATGAACTTCAACGTACCCTGTGTGAAAAATATTTGTTTTTCGTTATTTTGTGGCAAGAAAAGTAAATAAATATTTATAATATTAAACTCATAAGTGGAAATTTTATGTTTTTACTGATATCATATAGTGTTTAATATATGTTAAAGTTATTTCAACTCATAGTAGGGGTTAAATAACTTCATAATGCTGACCCACTTATTGCAACCGTCAAATGTCATGTCAATCTATTAAAAATATAGGTGACCTCAAGTTTAATATGCAAATATCTAAATGGGGAACGCCGGACATTAAAACGGGAATACTTAATGTCTTTGTGACGTTTCAAAATTGGCGCCATTTTGTGTAGCTGTCACCGGCTGGGAGCTTGTAAATAACCTGACGTGTGTCAATTACACGAGCTGCATAATGGATTAGGTCCGAAGCGTTTGTCTTGTACGCGGAGTGCACCAGATGCATTCGGCCTTGCGGGCTAATTTATTGGTGACGTTGATCCCCCGAGCGCTGTTGACATCTAGGTCGGACCTGTTTTGGTTTTGTGTTTTGAGATCTGGGATCTTGAGTGCGCCAATAGGATCGTAATTGAGTCTTGATAGGTATATAGACCACTAGCGGACCCGGCAGAATAGCTCTGTCAAAATATTTGTTCAGGCGTTATTTAGTTATGCGCTAATCAACACTTTTTTGCTATTCATATAATTTTGTTGTTGAACTATCTTTTTTAACCCCCGACGCAAAAAGAGGGGTGTTATAAGTTTGACGTGTTTGTGTGTCTGTGTGTCTGTCTGTGGCACCATAACTCCCGAACGAGTGGACCGATTTTGATTTAGTTTTTTTTTGTTTGAAAGGTCATTTAATCGAGCGTGTTCTTAGCTATGTTTTATTAAAATCGGTTAAGCTGTTTATAAGATATAGGGGATGAAAGTGGGAATGAAAAACCGATTGTTTACAAATATGCCCGAGTGGGGTATCAAATGAAAGGAAATGATTCTTACATTACAATAGTAAGTAAGTAAAAACAGGGGTGTTATAAGTTTGACGTGTCTGTCTATATACTAAAATCTAACTTAACCTAACCTACCTATAAAAAGTATGAAATAAAAATTAAATTAAAAATATAAAAAACTCCCGACACAAGAACTTAAGTAATTTCCCTTTAAAAAGTAAAAAATAATAAAAGAAACTTAATGTTATAGTACCTAAGAATCTATTAATAATTCTAAAAAAAAACCTCGCGTTGGGGGACCGCTCTTAAACTAACAATTCAAATACAAATAGTCTAATTAAGTAACAGAGATGAACATAAAAACAAAATAAGAGAATAATTCAAAAACTTTCATGAAATTCCTTCAAAAAGTCTTGGGTAAAAGCCTAAAGAGGTAACCATCTTATGAAAAATATCGTAGATAAGAAAGAAATAATTAGGAGCGGTCCCCCAACGCGAGGTTGTTTATTAGAATTATTAATAGATTCTTAGGTACTTTAACATTAAGTTTCTTTTATTATTTTTTACTTTTTAAAGGGAAATTACTTATTAGCTTAGTATCACATTTTGCGATTCATTTTTATATAATTGATTATTTAAACGATTCGTGTTTGGATTTCTTGAAAAATTTGGAATGTTTGTAAACAAGGTTTTGGAAGCGAAACGTTGATTAATATTAATTTTGCGTTAAGAAAACAATTACAGAATCCATCGTTAAACTTTTCAATTTAACTTTACCGCGTTTACGTAAGTCATCGGGGGCTTTACTAAATGTCGAATTTCTAAATTTAATACCATATTTCGATAGAATTGTTTCCTGTTTGCGACACCGCGCCCACCAGCTTCGAGGATAACAAACAAATTGTTTTGTTTCTACGGAGCTACGTAATTAATTGGTTCTGCGACTCGCTGGTTCTGCGTAACCCACTGAGTATCATAAGCGAGTTTGATTATATTTGTATGTCTTATACTTCGACCCCGCGTCGTCTCTAGGGCAATAATATCAAAGTGAACTTTGTTGGTTTCGTAAAGGGCACGGCGAAACGTTAGTATAGAAACAAACCGAAGGACGCCGCGACCCGGCCGCCTATCAGCCGGCTAAATATAGCCGGGGCCAAAAATAAACTGACACCCTCCACCCCCGCATACCCACCCCCGCCCGCTGATCCAGGCTACCTCCACCGACCTACTTTTGGGGGGGTCCGATTGGAATGAGAACCTGTATCCCTGTGCCTGAGGTTACGGATCTTAGGAATAAGTTATACGAGCTTGGCGAGCACGCCTCCGCAGTTTGGGATTACCTTCTAATAATAGTTTACTTGTCAGTACACGACGATCGGCGACTCTTACTATTATTATAACAAAAGAATAGAATTTAATTTTAAATAAAGCTCAATTTGATACACCAGGTATTACATTTAAATATAAATGTACAGTAAATGTTTTGTAAGTATATGAAACAAATTGAGTAACAACGAAAACAAAATCTTACTCGGTAGAACCTGAGCACGCGTGACCGGCACGTACCGGTTCGCTTTTTTCTCTAAACATACTTGTTTATCTAGACTTCTTGCAACGCCCTAAAATAGGTGAGTTCCGCTCTAGGACGCCCCAAGATTCAGCTTTAGGACTTACATTTTGAGGCTAAGAGCTATCAGCGCTTGAAACTTGTTCAGGGTGATGAAGGCCATAAGCAGCGAGCCTAGCGACAAATCCTTCGCTACAAATAACTAGGCCTTGATATAAAGCCTATATATACGGTAGGGACTCTATCAAATTAAATATCCACTGACATCCACACAGCGCCATCTAGCCCCAAGTTAAGCGTGAAGCCTGTAGTATGCGTATTAAACAACGGATAAACTTACCTTTTTTAAAAAAAACATTCTTATACATAGAAACACCCAGACCAATACAAACAGGCATGTTCATTTTTAATTATCATAATTTGACAATTTGAACTTTAAATGAGACTAAAAGTTACTATAAGATTTATAGAATTACACTTTTTATTAAATTGATTGCATCAAATTTTTATTATCTAAATTCATATTTGAAAACCGGCTCAGTAAAGTAATATTATACAGTCGTCTAGCGTAGCGTAGGCCTCCCTGGATGTTAAACAAGACCCGTTATAAGTGTTATTAAGATAAAAGTAACGTAGATCCTTCCCTAATATTTGGCGAGGGGTGTTTTTACAAGTCAAAATACAAGCGTGGGCGGTTACACCCAAAAGGATATATTTTTTGTCGTTCAATGATGGCAGAAAAACTTTGTTAAAATATAGGAATTATATAAGTTATTCAACTTGGTATAAACTTGTTCGTTAAGCACATAAAATTATTTTAAAAACACGTTAATTTTTCACATGGTCAAATAGGAGTTTAAATTATCAAACTGTTCGGTAACAGATGAAATTCACAAGTATTAGTATTTTATTTTTATTTATAAGTATTTTACGATTGGAATACAGCGATCTTTGGCATTATTCATTCGCTCTGTGCACAACTAAGCACCACCTAGCATTCGGTATTTTGTTGACTCGGACGCTTTGAGATTACTGAATTGTGACAAACTATTGCTACACTGTTTAGTAACAAAACTCGAAAACATAACTAAAGGACACAGTGTTGGAAAATCATTTTTGGTCATACATTTTACAACTTACTTAACTTTGTTATCATCATCAGCTCATTAAGCGTCCCCACCGAGGGGCACGAACCTACCCGTATAGGGTGATTAGGCCTTAGTCGTTCACGCGGGCCCAGTGCGGATTGGACGACTTCACACACAACCCTCGAATCTCTTCGCAGGCGTGCATGAAGTTTTCTTCACGATGTTTTCCTTCACCATAAGAGCGTCGGATAACGTGCATATATTTTCGAAAATACATTGGTACGTGTCGGGATTTGAACCTCAGCCCTCCCGGTAGGAAGGCGACAATCCATACTATTGAGTCACCGACGGTCTTAACTTTGTTATGCGAAGCAATAAATTACGTATATCTAGAAAAGACGATTGGGACAAATTATAAATGAAATGGAGACCTTACGAACTTCAACTTAAACCCATGTTATGTCTACTTATATCGCCGGATTTTATGTTTATCAAATACAAAAGCGTAAAAATCCAAATCAAAAATGTCTTTATTCAATTTAGGTCCATAAAGAAGAACACTTATGAATGTCCAATTTAGCTACCACTGGTTCGGACTGTCGTCATTAACTAAAATAAGTCGTCAATGCATGTTATAGTGCCCTATAAATTGTAAAAAGCTTTATACAAACATGGAAAATAAATAGACAAACATGTAGTTGTAATCGAATTGTAGAAATTTTCAAACGATTAGTCGACATCACTGGAGACCGGAGATCTGGCAGCTACCTTGGTCAAAGAATTAGTTTAGCGATTCAAAGGGGTAACGCTGCCAGTGTCTTCGGAACTTTACCTAAGAGGAGTTCTTTTAATTATTGTATTTGGTTATTATATTATTTATTTAGTTATAAAATTTATTTTTAAGTTTTAGTTTGTTGTTAAAGTGTTTTTATATTATAAGTTTAATTAGATGAGAACTTATTGTTGTCATCGTATTTAACTTATAAGCCACACACAGCAAACAGCACAAAGTGATCAAAACTCTCGGAAAGGGCGCATGTAAACTAGTTAGACGCGATAGTTTGCCGCGTTCAACGTATTGGTAGTGGATGGCCCCTCTCTGGGGATGACCCCCCCCCTCCTCTGGGTAGCCTGCGGATTTAGGTCACAGGCGCAGTAAGGTCGCATAGTGCTTCAGAGTTGTGCCCTAAATGCATCGTTGAGTTTTATTATGCAACGGCACTGCTGTTGAAGCTTTGCAAACAATTCAATTTGTTAAGTGTGTGCTTTATATTAATGTGTTTTAGATGAGACTTTTAATAATGTTTATGATTTAATCCGTAAGAGAACTGAAGTTACCGACATAGCCCGCCCACCGGCCTATGAACCGAAAACCGACTTGCGAAAGGTCGCTGGTGGAGGCTGATGAGGAAAGCGGAGGGCTGGGATATCTGGCGCAAAATAGGGGAGACCTATGTCCAGTAGTGGATTGCGATAGGTTGAAGAGAGGGAATATTTATGAGTATTTCTCTCGTTTTATAGCAGTAATCGTGTAAAGGATCGTGTTAGGTTTTTTGTTCTTAGTTTTTAATGTGACACCCCGAAAGTGGTTGATTGAATTTCTAATGATTATTTACACGATGTCTGTCACCGTATCTCACATTTCTTCATCATCATACTAAGAACTGTATTTTGAATGTGTAACCTTTTTAGGTTGGGTAAGGTGGCTTTTTAGCCAGCCTCTGTCAATACGTTTTCATGATTATTTTGCACCAAATGATTGTATCCGGTGAGCCGGACAAACACCCCCTCACTAACGCTATTAGAGGTTAAATTCTAAATTGAGATAAATAAACGCATAGTGTAGTTTAAGTTATATTTTGATAAATTGGACGCTCTCACAACAATTTCCATACAGGCGTGCTGCATTAGTTGTATTTTACATTAAAATCTGCAAAAATCCACGTGACACATATTAGCCACGGTGTCCATGACCTTGAGACGGAATCCAAAACGACCTGACGCCCCACGTTTTGACGCAAGTCGTAGGGCCATTATCTCCGACACGTCACGTGAGCGCGCAAAAACAACGCGCACCACCTGAAAACATCGTAAAATTAATTAGTACTCGAATAATGATTAATGCGGTCGGTGTTTGTTGGCGGAATGGCTGCCAATCACGGAACTCCGATTGATTCGATGACAATGGAGGCATTGATTTTCATTTTTTTAATTGTTATTGCTTTTTTGTTGATAATCTGATACTTAATGGCAACTACCTCTCAAAGAATTCAGATTTCAGTCCCTAGAACTTGAGTCCTTCAAGACTTGATGGCTTACTACTATTACTGAAAAATATTAATTTAAATGATTACGGTGCAAATAAAGCTTTATACCCAATACTCAACTCATTATTACTCTATAAATGTAGGCACAGTGGTTTGGTGGACCAAAACAATTTAGACCCTGTAATAAGGGCGCAGCAATTTTGAGTGAGACACTTTTTCTTATGGAACATTAGTTTTACAAATATATTACCTACGTTTCTATGCTTTTTTTCTACCTAGACCAATTTAACAAATTAACTTAACTTAATCTTAATTGTGCTTAGAATCAGCAGACCTACAAGTTAAAACATTCGATATTACGGGTATTTCATTATGTTCTTACTATGTCGAAATTTAAATAAATCAAACTGTCGAGATATCACTTTTTTTCATTTGAAAAGCCTATCGTTGTCTCTTCGTAAATAGGAAGAAACAGAATAATAAGAAAGAGGTATGAACTATGTACATTGGTGTATTAAAAACCCGCTTCAAAAAGGGGGTTATTATGGGCTGATTAATTGGTCGCTCGCTTGGCAGAATTTGCCAACACCAAAGGTGAACATTTTAAAAACGCCAGTCGCTCGTAAATATGCGTATGCTTCTTAATCTAGATTGTATACTAGATACTTGTAATTGAAACAGCTGTTTGTGTGTTGCAGAGATGCAATGTTATTCTGTATATATAAAGGTAGATACGCCACCCGTGCCTCAAAAACGAACCGCCGAAGAGAATAGTTTGTAATCTTTTGCTTAGGTAAATGTACGCTCATTCGAAATATGTGTATGTGTGCTGTCGCTGCATTCGGAACACTTTTTTCGATTGTTTTGTGAGCATATCACGAATGTATACTTTGACATGATTGCAGAGATGGCGCACGAGAGCAGCGGCGCCGAGGGCTCGCCGCAGCACACGCCGTCCCCGCCGCACGGCGCGCGCCTGCCGCTCGCCGACACCAGCTTCCACCACCAGATCATGCAGGTCAGCTGACACCATATACCTACACACACACGGGCACACAAACATGTATCTCCACACACATGTATCCCCACACACACACTCAGCGAGAGAGGGAAATGCGCGCGTGCCACAACTGCCTCACTACTACACAATTCTAGAATACCACATCAACTTCCCATAGCCTGACTTAACCTTCCGGTTATACAGGCCGAGTCGCGGGAGACGCGAATCAGTTCTTGTGACCCTACAATATTTCCGTGAAAAAGTGTCCGCGGCAAAAGTCTGCCCATTGCGCCAATTGGGCATAATTTTCACTGATAATCACGTCGCTCGCTACATGTGGCAATGACATAGTAGTGTGCTTTTGATTTTGTACCCTTTCTGGCATAGAAAGTTAAATTCAAAATTTTTATAAATAATTTGTCATAAATAAGTTGTTAACAATAAGTTAACGTATGTGTCAAGACTGTCAAGCGGCTCGGACATTTTTTGGTTGATGTTTCTTCGTGAATGTCTATATCTAGTTCCTTTATTGTTTATCTTAAGCTATTGTCAACTATAAAATACTTAAATATTGTACACAACATACACCCATTACCTATAAACTAAAAATCATTTTGCAAAGTTGTCAGCAAAACGAGCGCAAGAGCATGGCGAGGGCGCGCGTCCACCGCGGAGTTCCCGTGACCTTTTCTCGGAATATTGCACAAACGTGGCGGCCATCCATCTTGTTTAACTCGGCCGCCGCGTATTTATAAAAGTTCCTGTGCGCCGATATAAATAAACCGATATAAAAACATAACGCGGCGCGCTGCCCGCGCGTCTGCATACTATATTTACATGCGTTCCGCTGTAACGCGGGATTAATTTTAGACCGAGTGTTGATCGCGGCCTCCCGCCCGACGCGCCGCGAATCCAAAACATTTCGCTAATAGTGTTTACTGGTGATAATATCAAATATCCGGCTGGATGGGCTGAAAATATCCCGGTACACGTGTTCGCGAAACGCCCCGCCCGTTTCCTTTGCGAGTGGTTGCATGTGGTGCAGCGTGCCGGGGTGCAGGCAGGCCACGCCGCGCCCACGCCGACACTATTCGCGGCGCGCGCGCATTCCGACGTCCGCCATTTTTTTTTTCACCAACCAAAATAATGTCCGCCACGCCAGAAATATGCGCAGACGCCAATACACTGCAACCGACGTTTCTTTACATTTTCTGCTCGATATAACGCTTCGAGGAGGATGTAATTTAGCTCATTCAACACAAACATCTTAAACATTTACAATCTGATTTCAAATGTATATTCAATGAAACAGAAATGGTAGAGTGGACCAATACAATTCACGACTGATATACAGTACAATATTTTCTATTTCTGTCACTTTCTATCTGATGTCCATGTGTTAACAAAGCTGTGTCGATCGACCAGTGAAACACATAATGTCGGTAGTCGTGCACCAGCCACCCGGTGTCCAGTGTCCTACATGTTTTTCCTCTCTGTCTTGTCAGAATCAGAGCCCGAGAAAGAACCATATCGCGAGAGAGCGAAACAAACCCTAGAGAATAATTTCCTGCTGCAAGTGAGTTCAAATTATATATACTTGTTTTGTGTGTCGCATTCATGAATGATC
Organism: Leucinodes orbonalis; assembly: GCA_019425675.1. NCBI lineage: Eukaryota > Metazoa > Arthropoda > Insecta > Lepidoptera > Crambidae > Leucinodes > Leucinodes orbonalis. Next base: position 8,487 of record PQWD01004942.1, on the reverse strand, counting down.
TAATAAATTAACCTTTTAGTTAAATGTGTTAGAGGGAATCTCAAATAAAAGTGCCTATAGTAAGCATTTCTCAGATTAAAAGTCTCTTATTACATCTAGGTTTTCCAATTACATGAATGCTGTACTTAAATGTATAGTTTAAAAGGTAGTTGAATATGACACGTTGTTTGCAATAATACAATTGCGTATTAATCATGTGGTGTATTGATTTGTCGACGATTGAAGGTAAATATTGCGTGTAATTCTACTTAATGTAGTTGCGAAATTAAATTCAAATGTTTGTTTTAAGTTGTGCAGGATATATGCCCATTGTAGAGACCTGCAATTTAAAATAGAAGTTCAGAGATGTAGACTTTGAAAGTTATGAAAGCATAATACCGACATATAACCTCCATTATTAAATTCACATTATACTAATTACCGTTCAAGATGTAATCATTACTCGATATATTTTTTAATAATATTACAAATCATGCTATTGTATACAGAGAATATAATGCACGTTAATTATATTGCTTAGTGGTGGGACTAGCATAGACATTTCCCTTAAGTTGAACACTTGCCATTGCTCTAATGATAATGGCAGGTGACATCGCCGTCCTGAAGCTAATTGTGATGAAACCTGTTGCAGTTGAAAAAGCAGCAGCAGATGCAACAGGAGATACTCCTGCAGCACTTCCAGCAGCAGAGCCAGAAGTTGGCGCAGGAGCATGAACAGCAATTAAGACATCACCTTAAGGTGCGTTGCCGCATTCGTCTAAATGATCAAAGACTCAATAGAAAATCTATTTAGTGAGTCTGATAATTTATGCAGTGTATAACTGACCTCCCGTACAAAAGATTTTATATAGTCTTTCCGCGATAGTCTTCGAGCGTTTAAATACCGAAAACGATCTGTCAGCGCGGAACAAAACGAGAATATCTCGTTTTGGAGCATGTGATCACCATATGAGCGGACGGCTAAACAATGCCAAACGTGACTAAAATAACCTCAATGGTTTTTTATTTGTGCTAATTGTTGATGATTGGGCGCCACGCCGATGCGACCGCTTCGGGACACACTTCGATATTGGCTTCGCGTTAGATGTTGAATATATCGTATATGATTTTGATTAAAGTTATTGAACGTGTTGGCTAAATCAGGAACCTTAGATATTTTCCAAACGTAAAAATGTGTTTCTCTTAAATTGTATTTTAAAACTCATTTTTTTATCAAAATAAACTTGCTTTTTTAGATTATTTCTCAAGTTTATGATTACTTAGGTATATTGTAGATTTATTTGATGCGCAAATCTTTGCAAAAAAACATCTGTTTATAACGCTTGTGCCATAAATTTATGTATTTTTAAAACCAATTCAATATTTCCATATTTGTTTGGGTTATTTGTAAGAGATCTTCAGCTGTCAGTGGGCCAGGTTATTAGATTTGTCAAAACGACCGACAGCTGGAGCTGCGACCGCGGCGATTCCCCTTGCCATCTATAAATAGCCATGAATAGTGGCCCACCAATTAGTAATTACGTCATCCGTACTCCAAAAGTATAAGACGATTAACTTCGTTACCGGAGTGAACAAACACCGGAGTGGCAATTTAAGAGCTGGCCTGTTTAATTGGTTCACGGATTAATGTGGCGGTTTTATAGTACCATTGGTGATGAGTTGTAAAAAGTGTTTTTGTTAATAATGTATAATGTTTGAAAAATGATTACTAAGCATATTTTGGGTGTTCCTTGTAAGAGCACAAATTTTTAGAAATTTTACAGAAATTATGTCATCCTTGTGTTTTTTCCGCGTAATTCATGCAATTTTGTGAATTCTTAATATACATGTTTAGTGGAATTCAAACATAAAGGTTTTGAATTCTTGTAAAAATTTTGCAGTGACTCAATTGTACTTTCAGATCATTTTGTGGAAATTGCGGAAAATATGGACAGTAGCCAATGATAACTGTTTCCTCCGTTTATAGCCGGTACTGTCACAGCTCTCTTACTAACCGCTCCTTACTGTATTTTCTCAAATTAAGACACAATTTCATCATGTCCTTTGCTAAATCAAGCCTTCGTTTATAAAGGAGCAGAATCAAAGTTTTTTATTTCTATTCATTGGCTCCTTGATAGTGACGTTCATTTCTGTTACTCCAAATAAACAGGGCATACCCTGAGTTTGCCAACAGCCTATAAATTCTAAATAATATAAAAATTTATGGGCTCTCGTACAATTCGCTCACTATCCCCAACAAAAGTACAGAATTTGCCACTTTTTCAATAGTATCGCATACTCCACCCTTAATGTCTGTGCACGTTACTGACTCAGCAAAAATATCACTACTAGGTGGTAGACTCGATACTGAGTCGTCTAGGTAGGTACCACCGCAGTGCCAGATATAATCCCGTGAAACAGGAGTGTTATGCTCTTTTGTGTTTCGGGATGAGGGCACTGTAGCTAGTGAAATTACCGGTTATAAGAGACCTAACATCTGTTGTCTCGGGTGACGGGCGCAGTGCGGCATTGATGGAACATAATAACTGTCAGTTGTTGGTCTCCATTAATGGCGCTCTGTCATGGTCAGGCGTATCACTTACCATCAGGCGAGCGTCCAGACCGTCCTGGACACTAATAACATTAAAAAACCCGTAAATATGGCGAGGTAGGTGCGACCGTGTGTTGCGCACGTCGCGAATGATCTGAACTGCAAGGTAACACCTTCAGATGTGGGAACAGCAGAAGGCGCTGGAGGAGGCGGCGCTGCGGGAGGCGCGCGAGGCGAGGGAGGCGAGAGAGGCGAGGGAGCGCCTCGAGCGACACGAGCGCGACCGCGACCTGCGGAAGAAGGATAAGCTGGAGCCTAGCGCTAACGCTTCTACACAGGTCAAGCAGAAACTACAGGTCAGCTTTCCTTTGTATTTAAGGCTTAACGTCCTCTGAGTGGGACTCTTAACTGGTCAAAATCGGGTGACACGACGAGTGACACGTTCGAAATCGGTTCGAAGTTGCGTTCATATGTAAAATGGTTTCTGTAAAGGCGTGTTGAATTTTAATAATTAGTATTGGATTCACCATATATTGTTATACTTGCTTAGTGCCTATAAAACCTGTAAATCTTCCAAAAATAAATATTGAGCGAAAACTTAACGAAAGCATTGTTGTTACCCTCTTCTTTTTATTAATTTGACGTTTAAAGTTCTTTGAGGCTCTCTCTGGTCTAATCAAGTCTATGAAGCCATTTTATAGATGAACTCGAATGATTAATTTTGGTATGTATTTTAATTTATGAGAACGTTTTGGTAATTTTCTAGTTGGCATATTGTGCGCGGTTATTACAAGATTATTATGGCGACCTCAGGAGGCTTCTAAGTATTTACTTTAATTGCTTTGGTAGACTTTTCGACTTACTTTTCTCCAAATATATTTATTGAGACCTTTTATTTGCTTTATTTATTTAGCGAAAAAAGATACTAAAATAATGTGTCTGTCATCAATAATATATATTAGATATAAATTTTGATTTTTATAATTTTTAGTATTTGTAATTAATTAAAAACGAGAAACACTGTTTTGTCTTAAAATCTCTCAAACATGGCATGCTCTAGATTGTCGCGAGACGATGCATTGGTTGTGGGGTGTTATTCTTATCTGTTTCTATTGCAGGAGTTCCTCAAGAAGAAGGCCCAGGCGAACGCCAACGGCACGGTGCCCGGCTCGCCCTACAGGAATTGGTAAGGACCAGGTGTCCCATGCCGGACCAGATTTTAATACAATCGGGTGCCGTAAGAGTAGGCTTAGGCTTATCACCCAGCAAAGTCAAATTCAAAATACATTTATTCAAATTTGTCTTAAAAAAGAACGTCAAAGGTTATATACAAAATACAATAAAATGCATTTGAATTCTAAAGCTCAAAAATGATTTTTGATACTTGAAAAAAAAAGAGCTTCAGTTGATTGACCTGTTGAGGACAGAGAACGGGAAGCAACGCTTTCTAAGTACCTACACCTAATTTTTTAATAGGAACAGTAATCCCCAACCGACCTGCCTGCCAAGCTTATGGATTAGGCCAAAACCCTTCACTATAGTAATGACCCGAAGTCCAGTGACTCTCACGGGCTATTAACCTTATAAAAGGCTCTATTACTATTGATAACATACCTATTCCTATATCCTAAGCACATTTTTAGTTAATTTTTAGAGAGAACCTCATTGATATGGACTGTTGCCTTCGGATCTGGACGGTGCAGGTTCAAATAAGGATGATGACAATTTTTTTTTCTGCTATTATATCCATGGATCGCATTATAATAGGAACATTGGTAAAAAAATTACTCCGTTAACATTAAAACTCACAGAGATTTTATTCAATTCTAAAAACACAATAATGGACTTTCCCAAAAACGCTTCATACAAATGGCTACCTAGTTATGACGTCACGCCTCAGTAATTCGTATGCATAGTTTGTGAATTTTGTACTACAACTATATTAAATGTTGCGTTTATTCAAATGGTATAATAGCAAAAGTTGCTTTAAGTTATATGTGTTATCCTTTTGTTAACAATTTTTTGACAATTAATGTACTTTAAAAATGGACTTGCCCACCCATCTTTGAAGACTAATAAAATTCATAAAACATGAGTTTTCGAGCTGAGAGTAAGTACAGCGTTATTTTTAACCCAGATTTGTAATAATATAAAATAGTTCTTACGATTCCAGGACCCAGTCATCATGCCTATTCCGCCACGTACCAATGAGTTTTCGAATTTTTGAAATAAATTGTATAGGTATAGAAAAAGCGACTTTGTTTTGTACTATGTAGAGATGATTACTATATAAATGCATTGTTTCATACACCAGGGGCATAGTAAAGTCGTCATCCGGAGAGAGCATAACGTCAACGGGTGCGACAGCGCACCCGTACCGGCTCGCGGCGCCGCTGCCTCTGGCCCTGAACGCGGCGCCCCCGCCACCCTCGCCTGCTGACTACCCGCTCAGGAAGACTGGTGAGATAACCACTTGGAACTGATATGGACAATGCTACGTTGGAGTATATAAAAAACGGTTTTTGGGATAGTAAGCCAAACAACAGTTGTCAAAGTAGAAAACTTGGAACGCTAATAATACTTTTAGTTGTCAGAGACAAATGTGAGATTTCTGGCGTTAAAGACGTGCTAATCTATTTTGTTTGGGCTACTATCACGAAACGTGTTGATAATAATATGGCACTGCAGTCAAAGTGAAGTTACGACATAGACACAACATGTTTATATAGTTCTTCAAAAACAGTTCATACTCAAAAGCTAAGCAATCAAATGAATCGTTTAGGACAGGAGAAACTTTTGCATGTTAGTTACAATCAAATTTGTGCGTCGAGTTTTAAATCAAAAACTAAAATGCAAGTTAACTTAAATTTAAGTTACTTAAGACTAGTTAAAAGTCAAACATTAAAATAATATTTTAGGTTTAAAGAACTTTATTTCTCATAAGTACAACAGTTTACTTACAATGAGATATTAAAAAACATAAACATTAGTAGTACATAACTACTAAAAATAATATTTTGGTTATAAGTTGGTATGATTGATTAGAAAATAGTTGAATTTTAAACAAACTGCTTGGAAATTGCAACAAAAAATACACTAAAGAAACCATTATTTCTAAATTCATCATTAAACCTACTTTCAATAAAGCAGCAATAAATAAATAAAAAATTCAATGAAGTCCTTATAGAACTCTTGTGAAAACAAGAAAGATAAAGCAAACAAGCTGTAAATCACCTGTTAACCTCCATAAATTAGAAATCCTATGCAAATAAGCCCATAACAACTCATTAAGTACCGAACGAGTTCACAAGTAATTATCGGTTGTTATCACCGACAGCATTGCATATTGAGTCTTAATACAACAGAGTAAGGTTCATACAGTGTGTTGTTAATTAATTACCTAAATAATCGTTCTTGAATGCATTGTTTTGTGCGACTTTAGTGATGTTTGAATACCTAACATACCAGTAAATTAGTTTAACAAGTGAGTTTAATAAAAGCATTCGATATGTTTGGCGCACGCTCGCATATCTCAACTGTAACGACACACTTTGAGTTCATGGCTTGAATAGAAATGGCTTGAGATACTGAATACTGATACCTTTAACTGCCGCTGACGTATATATCCAATAAAAACAATAGATTTTGTATTGTGTCTGGAATGGTGGGGGTTAAAGATTTATTCCAATAATGTAACGCTAAACGTTTAAAATATGGCGCTTACCAAGGGTTAAAAGATTAAGGGGTTTCAAACCGTAACGCGCCTATCTTCTGGATGGATTTCGATCAGATATACCTTTTTGCATCTATCAGTAATTTGTTCATTTTATGATTTAACGACGACCCATCTGGTTGAGAAGTCACTTATAACAAGGGCAGTACAATATGTGTGCACGAACATGTCTGTTTTAGTCAGGGTACCTCTATATAATAAGTATGTATTTACAAAAAACAAGTCTGTTTATCCGTTATTTAGTTCCCATAGTACAAGCCGTCTACTTATGGCGCTAGATGGCGCTTTGTACAAAACAAGTCACAAGCTGATTATATCTGGTAGTTGAAAGTAAAATGGTCGTTACGGGTGTGTATGTGTGTGTGCGTGTTCGTGGCATGCGTGTGTAAGCGAGCACTAACCCGCAGCGTCGGAGCCCAACATGCTGAAGGTCCGGCTGAAGGCGCGCGTCATCGAGCGACGGGCCTCGCCATTGGCGCGGAGACCGGCCAAGCAAAGGGCCAAACATCGCAGTGAGTATATCTGTCTCACCCAAGGGCGGATCCAGGTTGGGCGCCAGGAGGGGGTCACATAGTAGTAGTCAACTTAATAAGGTATCTTGTTAATGTATGATCCCCATGACCCTCCCCCTGGATCCGCCGTTGGTCTCACCGACCTATCGTCCACTGAGTTGTCCACCATTGTACATACAAATTAAGAAATTTCTTGTTTTCTGTGGCAGAATACATGTTAATGTCTGGGTATAAGAGACCTAACATCTGTCGTCTGCGATGACAAGCGCAGGGCAGTGTTTACGGAAAATAATGACAATAGGTTGTTATTAATTTTTTCCAACACTGCATCTGTCATGGTCAGGCGTATCACTTACCACCAGGTGTGCGCACTGACTGTATCATTCACTTATGACTTTTAAAACAGTCAAAAGACAGTAAAAGACTCAGGATGTACCATGGATGAAGATACTATTACTAGGCTAGCCTTTAAATTATTATTTTCATGTTTTCTTTTACAGAAAAACTAAAAACGTTTTGTTAATGTTTTGTTTTAATGCTATTTAATGTAGCGTCGTAAATTTAGGAGAGAGCTACTGCTATTTGTGTTGCATTATTTGATGGATTAACTTTTATGTGCGCATGGATCGAAATTGTTTCAACGTAGTATTTATTTTGTGTTTTTGTGCATTGTTTATTTTAACATTAAGTATTATTACCTTTATTAAAAACTTTTATTTCATGTAATGTTTTTACACTGCTGCCTTTTAAGTATCCAATTATAAATAAGTTTATCAAGTTTTGTTAGATGTTAAGAACATATTTCAATTCAGATGATTATGTGGAATCTATATATATAGCCACTCAAAGGTACTGAAATATAACCATTTTGTATATTAAAAAAAAAATGCCGTACCGAGCAATTAAATAAAACAAAAAAATCAACACAAAACCAAACCATAATGACTTAAGTGGGTTTAATACAGATCAAAGTCAAAAGTTTATCTTAATTATTAAATTAATGAGTTAAAATATTTTACAGACTGTGTGGAAATCATTCAGGGAGAAGGAAAACATCGTAAGGGAACTTGCGCACGCCTGCGAAGAGATTCAAAGGTTGTGCGTGAAGTCGTCCAACCCGCACTGGACTCGCGTGGACGACTAAGGCCTAATCACCCTATACGGGTAGGCTCGTGCCCCTCGGTGGGGACGTTTAATGAGCTGATGATGAATGTTGATTTAATACAGGGCAAAGTCAAAAGTTTATCTCAATTATTAAATTAATGAGTTACAGTATATTACAAGACTGTGTGGAAATAATTCGGGGATGTCTTCGTTTAGTGTTGATGATGATAATCATTAATAAAGACGATGGTAATGATAATGATGTTGGTGGTAATGATAATGAGGATGTTTGTATGTGGTGTGCAGACTGCGAGGGCGGGTGCGCGTCCCCCCGCGCGTCGCCCCCGGGCGCGGCGGCCCCCATCCGCGAGGAGGAGGAGCGCGCCCCCGACCTGCTGTTCTCCTCCCCTCCATGCCCACATCTCGCTGGGCCGCCCCACGCCCACGCCCACGCCCACCAGCCGCCACACGCACACACACACGTGCCGCCGCCCGCGCAGGTACGTACACAACCACCTAGTTGTACTGTTGTTTTAGGTGGAACACTGGATAATGAGTCGTGTAGGTAGGTACCACTTAAGGCTAGATATCATCCCGTCAAAATACTA
>PQWD01004941.1:33404-48831 GCA_019425675.1 Leucinodes orbonalis | reverse complement strand
CGCGGAACAAAGCGGATTGCGCTTTTCACGGTACAAGTGAACGAATTAATTTACTCAAGAAACAGACAGTTAGGGATCGGTTTATGCGAACAGCGCGTATGGAAATACCAACTTACTATTAGATACGGGTGATAAGAATCGCCGGCAGAGAGATTTGGTAGCCGGTACTACATATGGCCGACCCCCAACCAGATGGACGGATCACCTGGGCAAGGTAGCGGGTAGCAGATAGGGATCGGCCCGCGTGGAAATCATTAAGGGAGGCCTTCGTTTAGCAGTGGACATTTTAGGCTGTAATGATGATGATGATGATTCAATAGAGAACAAGTTACGTTTTACTATGTTATGAAAAACTTATTGCATTTTAACATCGCATCATAATTATTTAACTAGTTGGTAGAATACTGAGTCGTCTAGGTAGGTACCACCGCAGTGCCTGATATCGTCTTTTAAAACAGAAATGTAATGCACTTTTGTGTTTCGGGATTAGGGCACTGTATCTAGGAAAATTACCGTGTAAAAAGTGACCTAACATCTGTCATCTCGGGTAACAGGCAAATGGCAGAGATGCTATAAAAAATCACAATCTACTGATATTGATTCCCTTCAGCATTGCTTCTGTCATGGTCTGACGTATCACTTACCAACAGGTGGTAAGTGACGTAAGTCCCTAGTAGTGATGTTAAGTGATGGTAAGGTCCCTAGCAGTAGACATCCATCTGCTATCCGCCGAAAGTTTTTTAAGATATTCTGTATTTATAAAGATAGATACGCCATCCGTGCCTCAAAAACGAACCGCCGAAGAGAGTACTCCTTTGTTTAGGTAAATGCGTTCGAAATTCGAAATATGTGTATATGTGTATGTGTGCTGTCACTGCATTCGGAACAATTTTTTTCGATTGTTTTGTGAGCATATCACGAATCCATACTTTTTTACATCATTGGTATTCGGTATCAATTTCAATTGCGTTCAAAATGGCCACCTTCCGCATGCGACCGTCCATTTGAAAGCTCATCTTTGAAGAAAGGGAATATCATTAGAGGCGAGAGTCCCGGTGCATTTCCAACGGAACCTTTGTAATTGTTCCCGGGGGACCTGAAGTGGGTCACAATCCCCTGCTTTCATTAAAAGTCGACACTATATGACGCGGGGATTGTAAGTAAGTACCAACCGCTGCATATTGAGAGGGACGAGCTATCTTTGATCCTCGATTTGGGGATAGCTTTTCAGAAACACCGTAGGATTTGGGAGACTCAATACTCAATTATTTATTGCTCTTTAAATCTATAGTTGTTTTGTGAACCAAAACTAAAATGTTTATCCTATGATAAGGGCGCAGCCATTTTGAGAGGGATACTTTTTCTTATGGTACATTATATGAACCCTATATTTGTATTGGTCTGGGGGTTTTACGTGTAATGTAGGTTGGTACCCCCAACCAGATGGACAGATGACCTGGTTAAGGTGGCAGGGAGCAGATGGATGTCAACTAATGGACATTTAAGGCTGTAATAATGAAGGTGTGTAATGTAAGTATTTCAAAAATACTAGCTTAAATTGGACCTAGGTGTCAGTCTGAATGTTAGAGGATTTATTTAGTTTAACTTCACAATTATTTGTTTTTTTAAAATAATAATAACTTACCTAACCTTAATTCGCCGAAAAAAGTTTGAAGCATTAACAAACCGCTGCCATCTTTAAAAACATCTTACGATCTAGATGATGGATAAACGAACTCAGTTTTATATCGTTTAAGCGAAACTTTGGTCGAGAGCATTATAAAAGGGAGCCGCACTTTTGAGAGCGCCAAAAAAACTCGCGAAAGAACTATTTGTGAGCAATGTACGTTATTTCCCAGGCGGTTCGGCCCTTAAAACAAAGCTCTAGTAAATACGACGGTCGTTGCCTGTCTGTAACTTTCAGGGGGTACCCACGGGAGAATACAGAGGGCGTGGACGAGGCTGATTGATTGAATGAACCAACATTTACCTTATTTTATTTATTTACCAGGTAGAGTACCAACAGAGAGCGTCGGTGGCTGAAAATTATATGTACGTTATCCGACGTTCTTACGGTGAAGGAAAACATCGTGAGGAAACCTGCGCACGCCTGCGAAGGGATTCAAAGGTTGTGCGTGAAGTCGTCCAACCCGCACAAGGCCTGCGTGGACGACCAAGGCCTAATACACCCTATACGGGTAGGCTCGTGCCCCTCGGTGGGGACATTTAATGAGTTGATAATGATGATGAGAGTACCACCGCAGTGCCAGACATGGTTCCGTGAAATGGAGTGTTTTGCACTTCTGTGTTTCGGGATAAGGGCTCTGTAGCTAAAATTACCGGGATTGCGAGACCTAACATCTGTCGTCTCGGGTGATGGGCGCAGTGCGGCATTGGTGAAGAGTTTGAAATGTCTATCAGTTGTTGGTCTCCTTCAATGCCGCTCTGTCATTACGGCGTATCACTTATTATCAGATGAGCGTCCTGACCGTTCTGGGGGGTTACCGCCATCTCTTAAAACAGTGTTGCAATAATATTACTTCGTCTTTTCTGGTACAAAAATGCTGACATATCATTATAACAATACGGTTTTAAGAGATTGCGGTTACCCCCACTGTATTATGTATAATATCCGTTATGTAAAAAAAAAAACTGCGTACGCCGGGCCGCTTTCTCTCCTAACATTAACTAGGATTTTATGGGCTGATGATGATGAAGACCCTAAATTGTGATAACAATATGATTCTGTTAAATACATATATTAAACAACCTTGACCAAATTGGTCAAGTCCTAAAGAAGGCTGGGGTCCCAAGTAAAAGGAATAAAAGAGCTTGTAGGATGTGAATGAAGCTAGGGAAGTTTGTTAAGACCGCGCAAAGTGTCGTTCCATCATCTCTGCCTACCCCTCTGGGACCAAGGCGCGAGCTTTATTTATTTATTATTTTTTTATTAAAAACAGGATGATGGAATGTTTAATTAATATTTTTTTCAACATATCTTGATTTTTTTTACTTCTTCTTCTTTTTAACCTATTGCAGTCCACTGCTGGACATAGGTCTACCCTATTTGCCGCCAGATATTCCGGTTTTCTCATCCAGCCTCCCCAGCGACCTTTCGCAAGTCGACGGTCCACCGGGCCGCGCGCTTTCTATACTACGCATGCCAAGACGCGGTCTCCAATCCAGAACTCGTCTCCTCCAACGGCCATCGGTTATGCGATATCTCGATTTCATCATCATCATATCAGCCTCAAGATGTCCACTGCTGAACATAGGCCTCCCCCAATAACTTTCACTCCAAACGGTCGGAAGCTATCTGCATCCAACGGCCAGCCGCAACATTCCTCAGGTCATCTGTCTATCTTGTGGGTGGCCGTCCCACGTTGCGCTTGCCGGTCCGCGGTCTCCATTCGAGAACCTTTCGGTCCCAACGGCCATCGGTTCTTCGAAATCTCGGTTTGTTTGAAATTAAAACAAATGTCTGTATGTTTCCAATAACCTTAGTTCTAAAGTACAACACGATAATGTCCAATAGAATTGAATCTTTTAATACAAAATTGATAGTTTCAGTATTAGCAAATAAGAAATTTAACAGGCGTGATGGACGTTATTCAGAATCTGAAATGGAATAAAGGTTTCAAGGCGAAACAGTTTTACGAATAAGCTGCATTACTTTACAAGTTTATTTGAAAATTTCTTAGTTGGATGAAATCTATTGAAAGAAAATTTATAATAAACTAGCATTTGCCTCCGGCTTCACGCGCTTTAAATTCTCGCTAACACGGTTAAAAACTAAATCTTATTATTTTATTTTACGCTACTATAGATGATATTATACGTCTTTTAGCTATAACACATTTTTTAGCTTTCTACATAAAATAAAATTCGGAATGCTTTATACAAATTTTCACACCGCATTATAGGGAAGTGGGGGTTAAAATTAAGCAAAAAAAATTATGTCCGTCTCAAGGCTATCATCTATCACCATACCAAATGTCATCAAAATTCGTTAAGCTGTTTAGGCGTGAAAGCGTAACAAACTGACAGGCAGAGTTACATTTGCGTTTATAATATTAGTATGTATTTGTGCTTTTCGGGAAAATGCTACATCGACGATTAGAGGAATCTAAAAAGCATAAACTACGAAATTCCATTAAAATATAATTTAATGGAATGGAATAATTTAATTTAATATAATTTTCCATTTTAATAGAATTTCGAAGTTTATGCTTTTTAGATTCCTCTAATCGTCAATGTAGCATTTTCCCGAAAAGAAATATAATACATTATTATTACACATAAATATATTGTTAAATATATACATACATATATATTTATACATATACTAGTGATATGATAAGTCAAAGAGTAAAAAAGGTTAACCTTATATATATGCTTTGATTGCACTCTCTCACTCATTTTTCACAATTTTTAAAAGTATTTCCTCTAATGAAGGTAGTCTGGAAGAGATTGCTTTATAGCGATAAGACCGCCTTAATTGTACTTTGAATTTGGTTCTTTATTTATCATGTTCTTTTTTTTATTTTCTGTGCAATAAAGATTACTATTATTATTAATGTTAGATCAACGCAGATAACTTCTCAGCGGTCAGAGTGACAGTTATTATGGGAAACCTTAAACTATAAACTATCTGGATGGATAATCTCACTCAAAAAGTGTCCGCGGCAAAAGTCTGCCCATCGCGTCTGTAGGGCAGAATTTCCATTCATAATCACGTCGCTCGCTACATTTCATAATGACATAGTAGTATGCTCGTGCTTTTGATTTTGTACCCTTTTATGACGCCTTAAGGTCAAAATTTTAATGAATAATTTCTTTTATACCTGAACTTACTGGCAGCTCGGACATTTTTTGGTTGATATTTCTTCTTGATTGTGCATCTAGTATGAGCGTCGGTGGCTCAATGGTGTGGAATGTCGCTTTCCTACCGGGAGGGCTGAGTTTCAAATCCCGACACGTACCAATGTGTTTTCGAATTTACGAAAATATATGTACGTTATCCGACGCTCTTACGGTGAACGAAAACGTGAGGAAACCTTCATGCACGCCTGCGAAGAGATTCAAAGGTTGTGTGAAGTCGTCCAATCGGGGCTACATAGCGTTGTGTCAGTCAATGTCAGTGTATATAAAAAATAGCAGCTATAATTCAGATCAGACCTGTGTCATAGTGACTTCATCACCATGGCTATTGCTGAGTGGTATACTTGTTCTGTGTCTTTAGATTTAAGTTTTTATGTTTAAGGTAATATTGTGTACTGTCACAGAATAAATATTTTCTTTCTTTCTTTTATTTTCTTCAATCTAGACAGATCGATCTAAAGTTAGCTCTAACAGGTAAACGCCGTAAACTAAAGTCAACGTAGCCGTGAAAAAAGTGGCAAAAAAGACAAAACCCCGTTAGGGCCCAAGATTAATGTTAGCCAGTTACATTTTATAGAGCGGAGGACCTTAAAGAGTGGAGTTTGCAGGCGAAGCACTGTTGTTTCAATAATATCGTCAGGGCTCACCTACCTAGCTAGGGGGTACACAAAATATGGCGTACGTGTTATGGAAAATTATTTTTGGAAAGTAGAAAAATATCTATGAGAGGTAATAATTCATATCAATGCGTCCATCGAAGGGCAAATCCAATATTAGTTGTGATCATCATCAGCTTATTAAACGTCCTCACCGAGGGCCACGAACCTACCCGTATAGGGTGATTAGGCCTTAGTCGTCCACGCGGGCCCAGTGTGGATTGGACGACTTCACACACAACCTTCGAATCTCTTCGCAGGCGTGCATGAAGGTTTCCTCACGATGTTTTCCTTCACCGTTAGAGCGTCAAATAACGTACACATATTTTCGAAAATTCGATAACATATTGGTACGTGTCGGGATTTGAACCTCAGCCCTCCCGGTAGGAAGGCGACAGTCCACACCATTGAGCCACAGACGCTCATTGACGCAATTAGTTGTGATAATGAAACGTTTATTTAGTGTTATATAGTACACAATATGTTATGTATGAAAACAACAACTTAAAAATAAAACAAACATCAGCGCTCTATTTCCTCTAATTTTAATATGTGCCAATTATTTACAAACTATTGAACACACAGCAACGATAGAATCGGCACATTTTAAAATTAGTAGAATTAGGTCCCAGGACTAAAGTCAAATACTATCAAATCAACAACGCATAGGTGCTTCCAGACATCTCTATGATTATAATCATTTAATAACCTTGTGTGGTATTAAACAAAGACGATGCCTAGGATGAAGCTAGCTGACTAGAAAATACCTATTTACTCTGTACCTACTTGAATATTAAATCAGGACTCCAGGCGCTCGGTGCGACACTAAAATATTTCAGCAATAAACATGTGCTACTTCCAGACAAGAGCATTCCTTTGAAATGTACTTCGCCGATTGAGTTACCGGAGGCCTGAAACCCCTTTCCCTCCCTACATTGCCTATTCCCTTTGTAAAGATTGGCAACGCATTCGTTGCTCCTTTGGAGTTACGACTGTCGATTGACAACACTTACCATCAGGTGATCCATCTGCTCATTTCCTTATTTGTGGAACAATAAAAAACATCTCGACCTGTATCTCGTGCTTCATTGGGGCATTTCTATTCCTCCTTTAGACAAAACTGTTTTTTTTTTAGTTTAAAACAGAAAAAGAAAACGAAAAGAAAACAAATTCAATGACTTTATTCAATTAAGTCTTGACAAGAAGCTTTTGATGCCCAACAAAAAACATGTCCCATTAAAAAGTGTACACAATTCCACGATTCGTGTACCGTAGGACAGTAGGGCACAATTTAAGGGCCAATAAAGTTAAACCGTTCGAAAAACGAGCAGCCCCTAGGGTTAATCGTTTGGAATATCACTTAGTGATGCACTCGTATTTGGATTTGGAAAGTGTTACCATCTATCGAGCCCTTTCAACGGTAAACTCTTTTTAAAAAAACATTACAATAATTTCCCAAACAAAACAACAATTTCAATAATTGTATATCTAGTTTTACACATATTGCTCTATTTATAATTTTTTTTCAGATGTTGTGAGCTACATTCTTTAATGATAATGATATTTTTGTAAATTCATCATCACCAGCTCATTAGACGTCCCCACTGAGGGGCACGCGCCTACCCGTAGGGTGATTAGGCCTTCGTCGTCCACGCGGGTCCAGTGCAGATTGGACGACTTCACGCACAACCTTTGAATTTCTTCGCAGGCGTGCGTGAAGGTTTCCTTGCGATGTTTCCCTTCATGTTTTCCTTCCTTTTTTAAATGTAATAACAACAAATTATATCATATAATATTTTTAAGATAATTTATAAAAACTTATTGCATACCATCCAATTGGTTAATTGTAGCAGAACAGTTAACTATTAGTTAAGACCCATATTTGTATGCTTACCTACAGTTGCAATAAATGATTTTGATTTGATTAGATCATCACCATCATCAGCTCATGAAACGTCCCCACCTAGGGGCTGGAGCCTACCCATACGCGGGTGTATAGGCCTCACTCGTCCACGCGGGACCAGTGCGGGTTGGACGACTTCACGCATAACCTGTGAATCTCTTCGCAGGTGTGCGCAGGTTTCCTCACGATGTTTTCCTTCACTGTAAGAGCATCGGATAACGTAAAGTGTATTTTCGAAAGTTCGAAAACACATTGGTACGTGGCGGGATTTGAATCTCAGCTCTCCCGGCAGTCCACACCATTGAGCCACCGACGCTCTTGATCATGGTAATAAACACAAATATTATTACTGACCGGGAATCGAGCCCGGAACCCTTAGTGTAGTAGCTGACATCTCAATCACTATACCAAATACTCGTCAAATATGTAGTTAGAGAATATTTGTAACCTTAAATTTATAAAGCGACTTCTACAATATCCGTCGGTTGACGATCGTAAACTCAAACGACTATTGCAATTGCCATTCTTCTGATGGGAGACCGAAAATATATTTTGTACGGATAAACAAAAGCTGTTAGTACCGGCTCCAATTTTATGATGGTGGTCCTCACAGCAAAAATCATGACCTTCTTTTTTGACGACCCATATGGTGTAATGGTCGAGACGTCGGCTAATACACCAAGGGTTCCAGGTTCGATCACCGGGCATAACAATCATTTGTGTGCATGAACATGTCTGTTTGTAATGGTTTGGGTGTTTGTATGTATAATTTGTAAGTATTAAAAAAATATGTTTATCACTTGTTTCGTACCCTAATTACAAGCTCCTTGCTTAATATGGGGCTAGATGGCTAGATTCAGGTTGATGTGTTTTTGCCCAAAATATCCTTCATATAATTTTGACAAACTAGTTGCCTAAAAGTGGTAAAAGTCGAAAGAAGTAAATCAACCAAATATGGCGAGTAAAGCCTTTAATAACGCAAGGGTGAAACAAAAACCGGCTAAACATGGAACAATATCTGAACCGAGAAACGAGCGTTTCATATGTCCGGATGACTGAGAAGCTGCGAAGGCTTGGTTATATGGAGAGAGATTGTTCAATTAATAGAAAATAAATAAATAAAATAATGACACTAAATAATCTAATAATAAAATGAAATAAGCAAATAAAATATTGAATTTTATTATATAAAATAATAAAATTCAATATTTTATTTGCTTAAAATAGATTTATTAAATAAATATAATAAATAATAAACCCACTGACATTCACACAGCGCCATCTAGCCCCAAGTTAAGCGTGAAGCCTGTTTTATGGGTACTAAACAACGGATAAACATGCTTATATACATTTTTTTGTTTATATATACATATTATACTCGTACATAGAAAACACCAAGACCATTACAAACATACATGTTCATGCACACAAATGTTTGTGCTACCCGGGGATCGAACCCTTGGTGTTGCAGCCGACGTCTCAACCGAAATACGAAATGGGTCGTCAAAAAAAATATATTAAAGTATTTTATTTTGTTTAAACAATAAGTAATGAAATAAGACTTTATTAATATATATCTACAATTTATTAATTAAGCACGTCTAGAATTGGCAAGCTCAGAGAAAGGGTACCTAACTGCTAAGAAAAAATACGCTCCTCTGCGTAATTTTCTTGCTCTTGTATGTAGATATTACGAACAGCTTATTCTTAAGACATTTTGCATATGGAATTAAATTTTACAATGAATTTATCATTTGTTTTATGTGTCATTTTTGCTTAATCCCTATGAATAAATTAGTGTCCAACTAAAAGTTTCATGAAGAAACCCTAATAAAATAAGTTTATGAGGAGACCGCTTAGTGAAAATAACAGTGCATTTATAAACATTTGCTTAAAAGTCAAAGTTACAATGCATAATCAAATTAGGCTTACGAAAATGATTCCGTGCTATGGATGGCAATTCCAGTCTCGGAATAGAGTGGCTAAGTCTCACCGATCTGCATTGATGATTAATGCCCATCCCCCCATGGCTTCATCATCAGCTCATTAAACGTGGGACGAAGGTGGGACGAGGGGCACGAGCCTACCCGTGGCGGGAGTATAGCCTTAGTCGTCCACGCCGCCAGTGCGGGTTGACGATATAATGGCTACGCAATTTTAAAACATCGCAGTTTTTTAAAAGTCTGTTTCCATAATAAGTAGCAGGACATTTTCGCTGTGACCGCAAGACGGCATTATTAAAACATTTGGGGGAAAGAAAAATGTATTTTTGAATGAGCTTAGTTTATGTTTACCCGCCACTCGTTACTGTAGTCTCATGTTATGAATTTCACAAATTATTCCAAAGAATTCTATGACATCGTTTTCATTATGAGATCTTTTTTTTTTCTTTTCAATTCTTGATATCATATTTAGTTTTCAGTATGACGAGAAGATTCATCATCATCAGCTCATTAAACGTCCCCACTAAGGGACACGGGCCTACCTGTAAAGGGTGTATAGTCTTAGTCGTCCACGCGGGCCCAGTGCCAATCGCACAACCTTTGAATCTCTTAGCAGGCGTGCTCAGGTTTCCTCACGATGTTTTGCTTCTCCGTAAGAGCGTCGAATAAACATAATTTCGAAAAATCGATAATACGTTGGTACGTGGCGGGATTTGATCCTGCACCTACGAGATCTGTAGGCATCTATTAAGCCGGGTATTTATTTATAAATACATACACATTATACCAAGAACACAACCAAAAACATGGTCATGCACAGGTATGGTTTTATTGTATGAACCGACCCGTATTTTTTAAAGATTCATCTGGGTTTAGATCAATACGAAGATACTGTAAAAGAGAAATAGGTTATCAAACAATATAATTTCTGATTAACTAGCTTTATAAATAGCTCTAATAAACTTCCAATATCCGATCAACTTCAACAGTAGTTAACACTGTTACCAATAGTTATAAGTTACCGGCCGTTCAGATAGTACTTACAGCGAATCGGACGACCGGATATTGAGGCAGGATGCGCCGGACGCTTGACACATACAACTTGATAAGTTTCTCTATACAATTTTAGGTAATATTTTTATGGTGGTTGATGGTTCTTTGGTTTGGACTGTTGCCTTCTGATCTGGAGGGTGCAGATTCAAACCCCGACAAATATACTCTCGAATTTTGGAAATTATGTTCGTTTATCCGAAGCTCTTACGGCGAAGGAAAATATGGTGAGAAAGTGCACGCCTGCGAAGAGATTCATAGGTTGTGCGTGAAGTATGTTTATCCGTTGTTAACATAGTATCCATATTACAGGTTAATGTTTAGTTTGAGGCTAAATGGCGCTGCGTGAATGTCAGTGGAAATTTATTTTTAAAATTTTATCACATTTGTACCGTCGTACATCATCATCAGCTCATTAAACGTCCCCACCGAGGAGCACGAGACTACCCGTAAAGGGTGTATAGTCTTAGTCCTCCACGCGGGTCCAGGGCGAATTCTTCACGCACAGCCTTTGAATCTCTTCGCAGGCGTGCGCAGTTTTCCTCGCGATGTTTTCCTTCACCGTAAGAGCGTCGGATAACGTACATATAATTCGAAAATTCGAAAACACATTGGACCTACGCCCTCGCGATTGGAAGGCAACAGGTCACACCGTTGAGCCACCGACGCGCATACGCCATTAATGGTACTAATTAATCTTCCGGTCCATCGCAGTACCATTTGTACCATTGGTAGTACAAAAGGCACTTCTCTTCTTACTGAATGTATACGGAAAGCGAAGATCCTCATCACGAGCCTATAAGGATCCATTGCAGTGCTCAGTCCTTCCCACAGAGCATCTTTTCAACTCAACCTATCGCAGGCCACTGTTAGATAAAGATCTCCCCCTTTTTGTCGACCCATTTGTGGTTGAGAGGTCGGCTGCAACACCAAGGGTTCCGGGTTCGATCCCCGGGCAGTACAAACATTTGTGTGCATGAACATGTCTGTTTGTAATGGTCTGGGTGTTTTCTATGTATGATATGTATGTATTTACGAAAAAAAAATGTATTCAAGTATATTTATCCGTTGTTTAGTACCCATAATACAGGCTTCACGCTTAACTTGGGGCTAGATGGCGCTGTGTGAATGTCAGTGAATATTTATTTATTTATTTATTATTTATTTTGCGCCAGATATCTCGGTCCTCCGCTTTCCTTATTCAGCCTCCACTAGCGACATTTCGCAAGACGTCGGTCCCTCGGTCCGATAGGTGGTCTGAGCTTGGTTTGCCAAGACTCCACTCCAGAACTCGTCTGCTCCAACGGTCATCGGTCCTGCGACATACGTGACCAGCCCACTGCCACTTCAACTTGCTGATCCGGCGAGCTATGGCGGTAACTTAAGTTCTCTTGCGGATATACTCATTTCTGATTTTATCATGAAGTGAGACTCCGAGCATAGCTCGCTCCGTTGCACGTTGAGTAACTTCAAATTTCTGCACAGCATATCTGTGGAGAAATAATCTATATGTAATAAGTTGATACCAAAGTTGAATATATTACTCAGATAAACAAGAAGAGTGTAACTAAGTCCACATCAAAGGCGTGTAGATGAGCTGTGGCCGAGGCTGTGGCCGGATATTAGCCGGTCGAACCGGACGGCCGGGCACGGTCGCTGGAAGTGACAAGGATGGAACATAGGTTTTGTCTTTGTTATTTGTACAAAGCTCAGTGGGGCTAGCTAGTAAGCAATAAGGAAAACAACGAGTTAGTTATGTATCGTTTATATTTTTATGTGAAATAAATATTATATTTTTCTGCTGTGTCACTGTGTGTGTATGGATTCGTGTTACACACACTCGCTCACACAAACAACACACACATACACCACACGGGCTAGTTTTTACCCTCAGCTTGATTAAATTGTTTAAAGCATTTATATCGTAGGGAGAGCCATCAACTCTCTAGTGTGAACTGTTGCTTCCCAATCTGGAGGGTGTAGGTTCAAATTCCGCTATGTACGAATTTATTTTCGAAATTATATGTACGTTTAACTGTCGCTCTTACGGTGAATGAAAACATCTTGAGGAAACCTGCGCACGCCTACAAAGAAATTCAAAGGTTATGCGTGAATCCGCACTGGGCCCGCGTGCACGCCTACGGCTTATATACCCTTTACGAGTAGGCTCGTACCCCGGTGGGGACGTATAATGAGCTGATGCTGATTAATATATTATACGTATGCATGTACGTATGTATCTGACGGTGAAGGAAAACATCGTGTGGAAACCTTCACGCACGTCTGCGAAGAGATTCAAAGCGTGGACGACTAAGGCCTAATCACCCTATAGGGGTAGGCTCGTGCCCCTCGGTGGGGAAATATAATGAGCTGATGATGATGATGCATGTATTGTTGGTGAGTCTAAATAAATAAATACGGAGCGCCCTTTAAAAATGGGGCTTTGAACTTCCGGTAACAATCAGGGTGTATGAGCGAATTTTTAAAGATGATTTAATATTAAAGATAATTTAATACTGTGACGTCTGAATTTAAGCTTATATTAATGGACAATAAACAGTACTTCCAATTAAACTCCTTGTAGCACTTAATTGGCGTTCTTGTTAAAATGCAGATCATTTCGTGAATTTAACCGCGGATATTTACATTGATTTATTTATGTCATTAATTTTAATTAACTTAATATAGATAACTGTGTCCGACAGTGTGAAGGGTTAAAGAGAGAAAGAGAGGCTTCCAAGATTAAATAGGATTACAAGTATATGGTGTACTAAATATAGACTCAGTACTAAGTCGTCTAGATAGGTACCATCGCAGTGCCAGATATCGTCCCGTGGAACAGAAAAATAGCTGTATCAGTTGTTGGTCTCCTTCAATGCCGCTCTGTCGTCATCAGGCGTGTCACTTACCATCAGGTGAGCGTCATAACCGTCCTATCTACTTAAAGATAAAAAATATAAAAGGGCCAGGACAAACATCATTCGAAAAAGACTTTTTCAATCATGATGATGATCATTGCTACTTTTTTCTTCATCACAATGTTCATGTCAAGACAAACAAAAAAATAAACACTGATACAAGCAACAACAGATCAGAAATGATTTAATCCGTAAGAGAACTAATGTTACCGACATAGCCCGCCGGATCAGCAAGTTGAAGTGGCAGTGGGCAGGTCACGTATGTCGCAGAACCTCGGACCGTTGGAGTAGACAAGTTCTAGTGTGAAGACCATGTCTTACCAAGCGTAGCGTAGAACGCTCGGACCGAGGGACCGACGACTTGCGAAAGGTCGCTGGTGGAGGCTGAATGCGGAAAGCGGAGGACCGGGATATCTGGCGCAAAATGGGGGATTCCTATGCCCCAGCAGTGGACTGTGATAGTTTAAAGAGAAAACTGAATAACTGTATCAAATTAAATTGAATTCTAAGATGTCGTCACCACACTACATTAATTACGTTCGCTAACCGAACGCGCTTTACGCTATGCCATCGCACCCTTTTAACTCCATATTTGTTTAATATATGTATATACATAACTGTAAGTGATCCGGAACAATAAACTGACTTCTGCATTAGAACTGATCCAATATAAAATATTCAAATCTTAAGATGTTAAGCGATACAAACTTAGCACCAATACTAATGAAAGGCTGGAAGTGACAGGCTAACCGCCCGTTTACATATTTTTTTTAGATAAAATATTGAATAAAAGAATCGCTTATTTACATAGTTTATTATTAGATAACACGATATTTAATAAAGGTAAATATTATATTTACCATGTATACGGTGTAATGGTTGGGACGTCGGCTAACACAACAAGGGTTCGGGCTTCGATGCACGAGCAGTACAAACATTTGTATTGTGGACATGTCTGTTTGCGTCTGATCTGGGTGTTTCTATTAATATATAATTTATATATTATATATATATATTTAATATTTTTATATAAATAATAAATAAAATATATATAATAAATAAAATAAGTTTTTTTAGTTATTTTTTATGCTTAACTGATAAAAATAACTCAATATAGCTAACAGCTAAAAAAGCATTAATAAAGCTTAACAGCTAAAAACAGTTCTGTTTTTTTTATAGCGAGCCCTACCGTGCCAAAGCGTTTTCTTTCATGCGATTTGATTCCGGTCATTCTCTTAGACTATTAGTCACAATACCATAAAATAAGAGTATAATTCTATTTTTAAATGTTACTAAGTATACAGAACGGTCAAGACCCTCACCTGATCTAAGGCTGAGAGCCATCTGCGCTCGCCAATTGCCCGGTGAAGCTGTAAAGGCCATCTGCGGCCAATACAAGTAGTCAGTTTGAAAAAAAAAAGCTTACTTGATGGTAAATGATGCTTACGCCTAACAATGACAGAGCGGCATTGATTGAGACCAACAACTGATAGACAGTTATTATTATCCATCAACGACACACTGCACCCGTCACCAGAGACAGATGTTAGGTCTGGTATAAAAACCCGGTAATTTCATTAGCTACAGTGCCCTCATTCCGAAACACAGACGTGCAAAACATTACTGTTCCACGGGAGGACATCTGGCACTGCGGCGGTATCTATTTTATTTTCATCATCAGCAGCTCATTAAACGTCCCCACCGATGGGGCTTGAGCCTACCCGTATAGTGCGTTTAGGCCTTAGTCGTCCACGCAGACGACTTCACGTACAACCTTTGAATATCTTCGCAGGCGTGCGCAGGTTTCCTCACGATGTTGTGATGAAAACACAGTGCGTGTCGGGGTTAGATCCTCAGCCCTTCCGATAGGAGGGCAACATTCCACACCATTGAGCCACCGACGCTCTTTTTTATTTTATTTTGCTTTAATATAACTAAGGCTTATCCAGGCTTCAGAATCTTTGTTATTAAACTTTGCTCTCTATCAAAGCTATCGGCAACATTGCCTGAGCTTGCGGGGAAACAGATTGTGTTATATGAAAATTATTATGAAGTATCGGATTTGGGGATGATAGA